>JAHWXV010653172.1:0-11868 GCA_024586415.1 Phrixothrix hirtus
AATAATTAAGTATTTAAAATAAATTAGTGTACATAGTTACTTGTAGAATTTTAGTGAATATAAATAAACATTGTAAAAACAATTAGCTAGTTTCGTTACAGTATGTAAGTACATACAGAATGTAATTTTAAATAACAGACCTTTCACCCAGCATTTGGTGCAAGAATAAGAAAAAATACCTGGACAAAACTAGATTAAATCACAAGGTATATGCAGGATTTATTTTCCATTAACAGGATTTTCACCCAGCATTTGATGCAAAAGTAAGGAAAACAACCTGGACAAAAAGACCTTACTAGGTGAAATTACAAGGTATATCCAGGATTTAGTTTTAAATAACATTATTTTCACACATCATTTGATGCAAAAGTAAGGAGAAAACCCTGCAAAAAACAACTTTACTAGATGAAATCGCAAGTCCTTCATATTATGTAACCAGTTAATGAACTCCGGTATAAGGTTATGAATACCAATAAATCCGTAATCAAACTTACTAAAAGGTCAATCGTTTACAATGCGATCTATATTCTGGATTAGGTACTGCATTCCATCGGTATAATATAGAATTAACCCGTGCATGGCCTGTTATAATCCGATTTAATTTATACCAAATTCTTTTTCGTATTTTAAAATAGATACACTTTTACTAAGGTGTTCTATTAGTTTTTGATTAAAAACATAAGTGGAAGACCGTTTTTGCTTACAAGACTCATTTTGTGAAAAATCTTCTAAGAAGAAGTTTTCACGCCAAATAGGTTTTAGTGTTCGATATTTTAATTTGCGGATACTGCAGATCAATCGAAATAAGATACCTATCTGGTGACTTAATATATTTCATAGCAGCCGTTCCACGTATATGTGAAGGAACAATCTTGGACAGAACTGGTAACCAGGGAGTACATGTTGACTTAAGAGTTCCAGAAATAATTCTCATAGTTATAATTAACTGAGAATCCATTTTTCTTACACGAGCTGAATTCATCCAGACTGGGTAGAAATATTCTGCAGTAGAAAAAAATTATGTCAAACTAGCACTACGTATTGTTTCTACATTCGCCCTTCAGCTTTAACCAGCCAATTTTTGTATTACATTATTACGTGTTTTCTATTTTTGTATTTATTTCTCAATATGTTGATTATATGTTGACGAAGAATCCAAAGTAACACAAAGATATGTTTGATTGAATTTATGTTCTACTAAACTATTATTCATTTAGATCTTTAAGATACGATTCTTTTGATGATTGTTTAAATGAAAACAAGTAACTGCAGTTTTTTGGGTACTAGGGAAAAAACGCCATTTCTCTAAATATCCATATAGAACTTTTAAATCTTCGTTAAGGTCCATTTCGATATCAGTGAAATCTAGTTTTTGTGCGGATAAAGTTATTTCATCTGCATAAATGAATTTATGCCCTTTTGTTACAGGTATATCATTTATGTACAAATTGAAAAGGATTGGCATCAAAACAAAATCTTGTGGGAGAGCATCGTTTAATTTTCTGAATTTACTGCTTTTATCTCCTACAAATACTCTAAGAACTACATTCTGAACAATTTTTGTCATTTTCAAAGGTGCCAATTGAAGTATATCATCAATGATGGTGCATTTAAATTATCAGATAAAGTGCATATGACAGGTAAAGGTTTTTCAGAAGATAGTTCTAGAAGGCGGTGTTATTCACATAGAATATCATTAAAACTCATACAAACAAATGCACTAAAATGTAGTAAAAAATTAAGTTAAATGGAAATATTTTCTATTAATATAAGTGGAACCAAAGCTTTATTACCAAATATATAAAAATTAGTATTAAAACTAATTACTTCACTACAGTATAAAATTTGTTCACTTAATCGAACATCCGATAGGTTTTTCTCAAGAGAAATTGACATTATGCCATTTTAGCAAGAGTTGGAAAAATCCATCTATACTGGCTTCTATATTGAGAAGAAATCTGTTCGAAATAGAAACAGCAACAAGACGAGACGTAAATAGTTTCATTGACTACGTTAATGTTATTTTATCATTACAGTTGTAATTATGCGTCTGCGTGTGGTTGTGCATGTGAGGGTGCGCGTGTGTGGTTGCATGTGTGTGGTTGCGTGTGTGAGTACGTGGGTGGGTGCGTGCGTGCGTGCGTGCGTGTGTGCGTGCGAGCGAGCGCGCGCGTCTGTGTAAATCAAAATAAGAGTAATTAAAATACAAAATGCTGTATTAATTTACTAAGTAATATAAACTTAGAAACAGCGGTACATTTGGTGATTAAGGTAGCAAGCAAGCGACCGAGAGTTAAAAAATGATTGATTTCAACACTATTCTAAACTTAAACTTAAACTAGCAATAATACAATAAGTATGGATACAATAAAAAATTACATATCTTAGGCCATGTCCATCATATAAGCAATCAAGCAATGAATATTATATTTGAAATAATGACAAGGATAAGAAGCAGCAATAATCAATTAAAAAAGTAAGTATATACCATATATATTATATTTGAATCTTATGTAAACATATAATCAATAAAGCTATGTAACAATGTCTGCTTCGGCTATCCAACGTGGCGTATTAAACTCGAGCCATTTCACCTGTGCTAGCTTCTCCGCGTGGCGACCGAGTTTCAGTATTTTCTCCATCAAATATGTCCGGATTTTTTGCACGTTTGATTTCAAATTTGTAGAAGGCACCTAAGGTAGGTTCGCCGTTCATGTCAACCAATTGGTAAGTAATTGGAACGGTTCGATGTATACTTGTTATGCGGAATAATTCTATTGATCAGCTGAGCGTGTAAGATTTAAAAAGCACTCCTTAGTATTTGCTGATTCTTCCAATATTACCTACTTTATAACGTTGTTCGCGATTGTGGTTGTTTTTGTTGATGTTAACGCGAGTAGGTAAACTTCTATAAACGTGGTCTAGAATTGTATTGGAAGTTACATCCGCGGGCTTGTGGCTGATGCTTCAATGTTTGCGGTTGCTATAAGCGACGATGACCTCATCTAGAATATTAGGGATCCTTGTAAGTTGAACTTTTTGTACAATTTTTGCTTTAAAGTTGCGATAACGCGTTCGGCAATGGCCTTCTTGCCCGTGTGCACGTTGAACAATGATTAATTTTAAACAAATTCATTAGCGATTTGAATTTACGGTTAAAAAACTCATTATCGACATCACTTTTTAAATTTTTGGTTTTCGATTGTTCGCGTTTTCAAGAATAGATTTCATGGTTTCCGCCACTTCACCTACAACATTTACTTTAAGGACCTGGTCCACAGAAATTTCGAGAAGCAGTCAATCACCACTAAAATGTATCCGAGGCCCGTATTCGCCTTAGCGTAAGGGTAAAACTCGGCTAAATCAGACTGCCAAAGATCGCCATAGAGTTTTATAATGTTCTGCGTCTTGAAAAATTGTTTCCAACTACCTTATGTATATCGTTGTCAGCTTGATGTTTGTGCACTTTTTCGCGTGTGCGTGGGCAGGTATGCAGTTGAAGTTAATTGCTTACACTTTATGAATACACGTAAAAGAAGATTGTATTTATTTAATTATTATGTGGTTATCTCATTCCAACTGAAGCTCTACTATTTCTTTATATTGTGAAGTTTCCTAATGACCTGCAAAAGCTCATTATAAACATCTTTAGCCCCCAAATCATAATATTTTTGCATTTCGCTTCTCATGTCAGGTATAAGTTTAGCCGACTCGGTTTTCAAAGCTGCGCACGTTTTAATCATCTCCGCGGTAACGGCCTTCGCAAATTAGATAAGTTGCTGTTGATTAGTGTATTGTTCTCGTTCAGGGAATTTGCTCTCAAGTTCATCCACGTTGGTTTTCGCTTTATTGTAGCAGTCTGAAATGTTCGTGAGGAATATTTTTTGCATTTTATCTTGTTCACCGATCAAAATGCTTTTAATTGCTTCATTGTAGATTTTCGCGTCTACAACACTCTCATCCGTGTGACATAGTCTTCAATTAACTTTCAACTATCAGAAAGCAGGAGATTGAGCCCTTTTATGTGAATTGCTTGTGGAGACCGCTCTTTATTCGCGTGAACACTTTGACTTCTTCTCCCGCATTGTGCACCAAGGTGACGAGTAACCGCTCTAAACGTCGATAAACTTGCTCATATACGAGTTTTATATCTGAAATTACTTTCTTCAACGTTTCAGATATGTCTATTTCATTTGCAATGTCCAAGTCGCGAGTTTGGCGATTGAATATTAGTTAGATTTTTATTTCCTGTATCAGAACCTCCCTCTTTCGTTAGTTTAAAGCGTATTCCGGGGTCGCCCTTTAGCAAAACCCTAGATATTTGGCCGCCTTCCACCGCATCTCCATACCGTCCACACTTCTCAATATCCATCGCACTACTGTACATTGTTTGGTGTTTACGTTCGCTTTTGTACATTTAAAAAGCCGCTAGTTTTGGGCATTTCAATGTAATCCGCTTCGGAGAGTTTTTTCAATATCCAAATGGTTTCGTTATTGTGCCTAGATTAACCGGACAACTTATCGGTCCATATAACGTGTAGTTCGGCAATTAATTCGTGGACGGTGTTCCAGTACCTCTACTCGACCTGCCTGTTTCCATTAACTTTCTTGAAGAGGAAGTTAGCCGCCGTTGTGCCGCCGCCTCCTTTCTTTTCCGAAACAGCTTTGTCGCCTTTCTTATTGCGCCGGTTTCAGCCGTAGGTGGGGCTGCCAGCTTATCGAAGTTGCGGGTCGAGGGCATCGTTTGGATGTCAAACTTTCGTTTCTCTTAGACTTTATGACTGGTCTCTAAAACACCTGACACTAACGCAGCCGACGTCGGTGACGACATCGGCATAAACTCCGCTGTTCTTCTTTAAGATTCGAATGAAGTCTACTAATTAGGGAAACGCTAAATATTATACAGCTGTTCCAATAATTTCCCTCGCAGTTTAAATACGCTGAATGTACTTTTAAAAGTTTGTATTTTATAGATTTGTTTGGTAAAATTACAATAGGATAGTTGCCGTTCTAATTCTGCTAAAAAAATTGTTTGATTGCCGAAAGTAACAATACAATCAACAAATGTATTTTATAGACATTTTGCATCAATAAAATAACGCTGATCCTCTTAAAATTGTTTGGTATTTAAATCTTTACTTTGCATTTGTATTTAGATGAATATGAAGTTTACTTTCTAATGTAAACGATAAAACGTGGATAATTTCCTTCTTTGTTTGATTAATGCACATCATTAAATCTAAAACCACTAAAATACGACGCATAAATATGCATTCCTTTCTACTGTAAGCAGTTACGAGGGCAGTCTGGTAAATGGCCGGTTTGAGCATGAGAACGCAACTTTTTCTTTAAAATTTCATTTTATTTCTCGACACAGCCTCCTTTTAGTTCGATATATTTAGTCCAACGTTTTTCCAATTTCATTGGGCTATCCTTGTACGATTTATCAAGTCTTCGAAAATATGCATCAGTTTCCCATTCAACTTCTTCATTTGATTTGAATCTCCTTCCATTAAGCCATTTTCTCAGGAATGGAAACATAAAGTAGTCACAGGTAGCTGGATCAGGAGAATGTGGTGGATGTGGAAGCAATTTCTAACGTAGTTCATCCAATTTCTCTTGAGTTTTCCATGATGTGTGAGCTGATGCGTTGTCATGATGAAAAAGCACTATCTTTTCTGGAAAATGTGGTCGCTTTTTCTTTATTTCAGCGTACAATCGGTCCAATAATGCCACATAACAATCTAATGTGATTATTTTTTGCGTTTTAACATAATCTATGAATATTACACCTTATACATCCCAAAGAACGGTCGCCAAAACCTTTCTAGCTGATGCAACTACTTTTGTTTTCTTCGCTGCACTTGAACTAGCTACAACCAATTGTTTTGATTGTTGTTTTGTTTCACGTGTGTAGTGGTGAATCCATGTTTCATATACGGTTATTAATTAATGCATAAATTCATCTGCATTACGTTGAAACATCGCCAAACATTGCTTTGTATTGACAACACGAGTGCATTACTGTTCGATTGTCAAGAAAAGCGGCACCCATATTGCTGGTAGCTTTTACATGTGTAAATATTTATACAAAATGTTATCCACGCGTTCTTTTAAGATTAGTTATCTCAGCAATTTTCACTCATAGATCTTCCTAAACGATATCATGGATTTTATTGACTCCTTTTTTGGTGGTCACTTCGATTGGATGGCCTGAACGATGTTCACCAATTGTGATGGTACAACCACGTTTAAATTCTGCAAACCAATAAATCACAGTTGAATTCGCTGGAGCAGATATGCCATAATATATATAAAGCTTTTCCTTTGTTTCTTTCGCGGTTTTTCTGCGCAAAATATAGTGCTTAATGAATGCACGAAATTCGTTTTTATTCACTATTGTCACACCATCACAAGTTGTTTGCTTTTTATGGTTGTTAAACATAAATTAAACGATATGTAGCCCTAATTTACAGTTAGGCCATTTTTAGCAACTACCTTCGAATCAGCAATACCAGTTCACTACCGACCTTTTCCTGAGCAACAAATAAATAATAATTTCGAAGGTCCTTCCCAATATTTGTTTCGAAAGATCAACTTGTCGAATATTTCCCTATGGTCCCATAGTTACACAAAACACATCTTTAAAAATATTAGTAACGAAAACAACGACTTGTGCTGCCGAAATCTGGAGAACAATTTAAAACATATTGAGAAGTATATATCATACCATGATTACTCCGAAGAATTTAGTGAATTAGTCCTTAAGAGACATGGCGATATGGTGGCTTCTCAGCTGCAAGAATCGATTAATGAGATGACGGCAGCCACCTTGTCAGTTAAAACGTGCACACTTCTAACTGCTCCACCAGTGCAAGAGTTAAGTGTTTTTTCAATAGTGGGAGTATCCGAAGGACATGCGGGTGTCACTGCAGTCAATATTAACGATAAGAGGAGGTTTCATTGTCTAACCAATGCGCAAACGAAAGGAAAATATACATGTTTACCTTTGGCGAACTTGTACAGTAGCGTCATATTTCAGTATATGCCTAATAACTATATATTACTATGCTTTGTTGCGCCAACTTGTTAAATTGACGGAGAAACTTTTAAATCATCAAACTCGTTTGGCTTTTGTACAAGTTGATGCATCTTCTGCTAAACTATCCTAGAAACCAAGGAAGCTATAGAAAAAAGAACCAAAACACTATATATCCAGTTGTTGTTAAATAAATAACGGTATTCCTTCTTTTTTTTGCGGATTTTACGTTTACAGCAATGAGGTAAAACAGTAAATGAAAATAAGTTTTTGAATAATATCATTTAATTATAAATAGTTACGAAAGGGTGAGAAGATGATTGACCTTATAAGTAGCCTCGAAATCAAAGTTAGTGATGAGAGAAGGTTTTAGTGCTTGACTTTAGATTTAAAGTTGCATTGATTTTGACATGGTCTTCGGCCTTATTTGTTAGTTCAGATGGAAGATAACGAATATACGCGATGCTAGCACATTTAGCCTAGAAATAAAGAAAAAATGGTTGGAAGAGGATTCAGAAACGTATTTGTCCTTACAGATGGCGTGAAGTCATTGTTACTGATAACAGAAAGTTTTAGAACTTTTAACGCACTCTACTGAAATATATCTTAAATCTTAAAATTTGTGTTCTCATTAAGTCCACGCTAGTTGCTGGTAATTAATAATATTTCAATACACTACATTTATTATTCTTTGATAAATCAGCATTTTAATTCTCAGAGCGCTTAAATCTTTTATAGAAAATAAGACGATTCGGTTTTCAAACACAATTATCGCCAGCTGCATTAAATAAAATTAAAAATTATAAAGTCGGCAGAATATTGAACATAACGTGCTTTTACAAGTTACAGAATCAAAGCATAAAGGCCAATTTGCAAATGTTTAAGAAAGAAACAATTGTTGTGAGGAGTTATTCAACATTAAATATAGATAGAAATTTCAACTTTGGTGCACTAACTGCTTATTTCTTAGTTTCCATTTCAATATAGATTGGAATTATAATGTACGTAAGTAAATGTTTTAATTTAAGTTATTTGAGAAATTTCTTCTTCCTTTTTAATTTTTCATTTTTCATGCACTTATTTCAGGTTAAATCCTTCTATAAATTTTATATCTGTTTGTTTATGTATTTTAAGTTCTATGATAATTTATAATCAATATTAGATAAAATAATTGTAATATTTTCTTTAATTTTTTGAATAACTAAGGTTTTTTATTTCTAATTTAAATCCATCTGCACCTTCATTCTTTTTCGTGTATAGTTGAATATTTCTACATACAAACCACTTGGCCAACCTTAGTTTCTTACGTTTATTAGTTCTTATATATTATACAAATACTAGTCTATATAATTTATTTAAACAATCTATTCATTATAAACAGCGTAGTTGATTTGGTAAGAGATGCATATCATGCAGTGAACCTCTATTATTCAGCTCAATACTCTGAGGTTAGCAATTTTTCATGTTTAACACTTAAAAATGATCTTCCTAAACTTGCTTAATCGATTTTAATATTATTTCTTAATGTGGCAACATTATGGTTAACTATAATTCTTTATCTCGTATTCTTTGTAAGTACGAAACTTTTCAAAGGAACTCATTACCTTAATAACATACATCTTTGTCGTACATTTCTCATTCCCTTTGTTCTATTTACAAAAGCCTTTTTTAAAATCATTTTTAACTTTTAGTCGCAATTTTTCATTCTGATTAATATGGTTTAACAAGCCCTTTTATTAAATTATATCGTTTTTTCTATTACTTTTAATATTTTTTAACGAGTATTCTCGATAATACTTTTAAATTATTATGTAGTTGGCTTTAATTATGTTTCTTTTGTTCACTTACTTAGCAGTGTTCCTTTAATGCATGTATTTAATCTTTCAAATGTTTAAGATGTGCCGGATAAACCAATTTTAGGTTTTAGAATGTTTCTTAAGGTTATTTCCTGTAACTCTTTTACAGATTATTAACAAATACGTCATTTGTACTCTCTGCTATTAATCTTTCCTTTAAATAATCCAATTATCCATAAGATTCTTAAAACGCCGACTAGTGTGAAATTAAATCATTTTTTTATCCAAAATTAAATATCCTCCTGATTAATTGTGATTGGTTTAAAATTTTCCATATACATCGACTCTTTATTCTCAAAAGAAGTTTAAAAAATTATTGGAACTGTGAATACAAGTGTAATTATAATAAATTGGAGGAGTCTAATAGGATTAGCATAATATAATTATATCGTGTTAAAAAGATTGTCATTAAAACGCATTACCGGCAGTAAATTAAAATACTAATGTAGAAACTAGGATAACAAATATTAATGTAATTTTAGTAATTTATGAAATAATTAAGTCTGCATTCTAGTTTTGACAATAAGAGAACTGAAAATATGTACATGACTATAATCTTTCAACTAACGTGTTAATTATTGAAGTTATTGTAAGGTGTACCTAGGACATAGTTATCCATTGTGAAACATTGGTTCCCTAACATAACTTCTTCAAACCAACAGCAAGAACTAACCACAATAAACAAAAACGTCTCTAGTGAAGTTAAAGTCGGATGAAGGGAGCAAGGCTGGTCATTTCATGATAATAGAAGATATCAATTTGCAGATAGCAAGAAGTATCCGCCCGAAAACATCAAAGGTGTACCTTTGAACCCATTCCCCTGTAAACAGTGAAATTGTTCATTTCACTATATTTTAAGATAGCAAGGTGAATCGGTCTAAAAATACAAAATCGTTTATCGAAAACAAGAACTTGATGAAGACAGTAAAACCATTCATTCGATGATAATATGTCTACAAATAGACTTCATTGGCGTCACTCTGCACCCAAATGGGACGAAGATAGTGAGATCGTCCAACCGATAACAATGAGAAGCATGCTTGTGTGAAAATTACATGTACCACACTGAATTCAGTGCCCATGTAAAAAGATAAGACATTCTAAAGATAATAGGAATCGTATGTCCAAACACATCAGAAATGTATATTTGATCGTGAAATCATCGTGAATTAATTCAAATCACCTAAGATTCAACATTAAAAAAATTAAACAAATGCACACTTATTTCAGATTGTATAATAAATTATTTTAAACCTGAACTAAACCGTTTCTGAAGTAAGAAAAAAATGATTGCTCGAGAAATAATAAACTTAAAGCAAGTGCAACTACTAAATCCGAGAAACAAATAGAAAACTTTCAAAGTTAGTGAAATAAACTAAAGTTCGGATGTGCCATGACAATTTGTGCCTATAAAGGAATAATTTAAGGAGGGTTTTTAAATCATAAAAATAAAACACTTGAACCAGTCATTGTAAAATTAAATTACCCGCAACCCAGGGCATTACACGGAAAACTACCTAGGGTTAAGGTGGCTGCAAACACAATCAACGGTTTCATACTAGCCATGAACTAAAATTAGTTTGAAATAATGCCACCTGATTCGCCAAACAACCCAGAAGCGGGAATCTACAGAAATTAGTAAAACCCCGAGAGGACAGAAACACACATTTTTCACGCAAGTGCGAGGATCGTCATTATTAGGCAACGTAAAAATGTAAATCAACTAAAAAGTAGATTAATCACTCATTATCCGAATGTAAAATATAAATTCTGACGTGAAGTCCGCTAAAGCAATAGTCTTTAAAAAAATATTAAATAAAAGTAATAAATTTAAAGAAAATTAGAAGAAAATTAAAAATTTTTAAACATTCAACATAGTCTATTTAAAATTAAAACTATTTTACGACCCGAGAATATCTCTGAGGTGAACCACGTTTCTTTACTTTTATTTGACCCGCATCTGACATAAATTTCGAAAAGGCCTTTGTGTTCATTCTTAGATATTATTAGGTAATAGGTATTTGTTTGTATAAAATTGGTAATTTGCAAATTAAGACTTTATTTCTCAATAAATGTATTTACTTATGACTTTTACATAATTATTATAATCGAATATCGACTGGCGGAGACCTACAAATTAAATAAAATTAATGACGAATTTATATTCACCTTTCAGAAAAAAATATTGTTCTACAAAAAGATAGTAACAAATCCTTTATGAATACGTTAGCTATCAAAAACTACAACCAGTTCACGTTTTAATTAAAATAGATGAATTAAATTTTTTATAGTAATTACTCAATCTGCGAACAGATAACCACGTATTGAACTCAGAACAGGATAAATATAAAAAGCATCTATTTAAATGCAATAAAAGGGTGAATCGGAAGCTACACTTCGATGGCAATAAGGCATTTCAGTCTACAAACGACAGTGGGCCTCTCCGAAGGCTACACCACTCTGAAAGGACATCGCAAATAGGCGTACATCCAAGATCTCTGCCTTAAGTCAATGCCCATCCAAGGTAACTAACCAAAAAATGCACAAGTAACATCTCCAAATTAATTTAATGCATCATTTAAAATAAACAATTATAGTATTAGACATTTTATCACAAGACGAAATCGCAATAACGCATGTGGCAGAAACACCAGTGTTTTAGCAACGGCCGGCAAAGATACAGTGGAGCGATCTGCTGTACTGCGAAGCTAAACACTGTCGGTAAAATAGGTCCAAATCGGTAAAATATGGGCGCCACTGTTTTCAAGACCACTGCAGACAGGTAATGTTTGACAAACACCCTGTATATGTCATGATATAATCGACTTACCTTATAAATGGAAAAAAGACGCTATCGGTACTGCAGTAACGGTATTCAGAACTAAAAGAAAAGATTCTAATGCTAACGATGCTTCTTTACTTTTTACCACTCAGTATATTGAAATCAAAAACTGATACTGATTGAAATTGAAC
>JAHWXV010653187.1:0-10566 GCA_024586415.1 Phrixothrix hirtus
TTAGTTTTAGCGAAGAACAATAAAAAAGAGAAACGTTATGCTATCGATGAATTACTGCAGGAACATGGTCATGATGTTTTGCGGCTACCACCGTACCATTTCGAGTTTAATGCAATAGAACTTGTTTGGGCAAAGACAAAACAGTATTATAATCACAACATTGGAAGAGATGGTTACGGCGATGAAAAAGTTTTGTATCTCGGCTACTTAATTAATTTGGTTGTCAAGTAGGTTTAATGGAAATTATGGGACGTACAGAAATTTTAATTCTAACTTTTGTATTTTTTTAAATTGCTTCGATATTGCAAATTATTGTTTTTGGAACACGAAAGGATTTATAAAGAACAATATTGTTTTGTAAAGTAAATCTGTGGACATATTTTCTATTGAATGGTTATACGTAATTAACTGGTATCTCTAATTAATTAATGTAGCTATAGTCCATTTTAACTTTTAGATGTGATATGCATTCTAGCACGGTCCATCTTGGCTGTGTCATTTTGATTATGAATTATGAAAATTTTGTTTCTTCCAAATTAGTTTTAGGATTTCTTACACCAAT
The DNA here is from genome assembly GCA_024586415.1 of Phrixothrix hirtus. Classification (NCBI taxonomy): domain Eukaryota; kingdom Metazoa; phylum Arthropoda; class Insecta; order Coleoptera; family Phengodidae; genus Phrixothrix; species Phrixothrix hirtus. The sequence goes on from JAHWXV010653187.1 coordinate 563, forward strand.
TTTTGGTACTACTAGTTTTGGTTTTATTTAATGTAACCTCCATGCTTAGAGTTACCTTGGGCATTTGAATTGTCTTCGTTATTTCACTATAAATATTTAATTTCTAGTATGTGTACAAATATCGCGAGTCATTAGTCGTAACCAATTCTTTAATTAATTACCCGTCTTATATTTAAATAAGTTATTTTGAATTTAACTTTTCGCTGGTTTACATGTGTTACCAAATTTAAGAAAACAATTTATTTTTCTGTGTCAAAAACCCGTTGTTAAAATGGGGTTTTCTCTAATTTAGTGTCTTTATTTATAATTGTTTTGCTCTCATGTACTTCTCTGCAACTTTAAGAATCTGGTATTTTGAGAAGCTGCCATAGTCGGTCGACTCGGAGGAAGGATTTCTAGAATTCGAGGCAACCTTTATGCCATATAGTAAGTTCCAGGGAACGCGAACATTCAATTGTATTTGTCTGGCTTGCCTAACCCGTTTCAATCCTTTTACTTCCGGTATGCTGGTTTCTCTCTGTAACACTATTTCACCCTCCTCACCCTCAACCTTTGCTTGCTACTACTCTGTAATCAAGTGCACATCTTGCTCTTTTCTTTTATCTAGGACGAAGCCATGTTACTTGGCAGCTCTTACGAGACACATGGTTCTTGAAATATATCCATGTCAAACTATGATACTAAATAAAACTGATGAGATAAATCAAATGTTCGTGTAATAAAAAAGAATAATTCTAATTTACAAATAAATTACGGAACGATCCAGACTGCTGATATAGTTACCCTATTTTTATAGCTTTGGAAAAGGTATAAATGGGGCAGATAAACAATGCAGACTTTATTCGATTCATAATAGTCAGTTGAAACCAATAATTGGGATAAATTACGATGCTTCCTGCACTCGGCAGAAATTCAAAAGATCACTAGAATAATTATTTTAATTCACCCAAGAGGTTAGTCACTTAAAATGTTATACTTTCGAGTGTTCTATCAAAACTGTACTTTCCGCGCCTAATTATCTTTATATTCCAAGCAGGGGCCATTAATTAATATATATCAGAGGATACAAAGCAATGATGATAGATATAAACACAGGACGTGCGTATACTAGAAGCGTATCTGCCGCCTGATAGTATAGTTCAAACTTATTTGATATATTCTCACGTACCTTTACTACTTTGACGCCGAGTCTGACATGCATGGGTGTGATATTGCATAATGGCGCAGGATAGATTAATTAGTTAAGTTCCTAATCACAAGTCAATTTGGAATATTTCACTTCTTCATCATCATGATCGGGATGTCTTTGATAAATGGTAGTGGTGAAATTAATACAAGGAGTTGTATAAATAAATATAAGTTCTTAAAATATCCATAATGTGGTTCAACAAACAAATTGAAATTAAATTCTTCTTAAAAGGGAAAAACCGTTTTTAGAAAAACTTTAGAGCAGCTGGGAGTCGAACTCGGGTTTCTAGATTGATATTTTGGCGTATCTACTATTATACCACCACCTCGATAAGTGGGAATTACGAAAATTTATCCTTAAATAAGTCACTGAAAAGAATATTTATGGAACATACTAATTATTGACAAACTTAGAATCCGAAAGATTTACACCTGAAATATATATTGAATATAATTGTAAGTAGTCAGATTCTAAAGTAAACTGTGTTTAGCTAACTGTATTAATGAAATTAGGCTGTATAAATTAATATATCTTCTTAAAATACCTTTAATTGAAATGAAATTATTCTTAAAGGGAAAAACAGTGACATACTTAATGATAAATTGTCGTAACGTTCACTTGTCGAGGCGGCGGCGATGTAATGGTAGACATGGAAAGGTGCCAATCTGGAAACCCGCGGTTGGCACTCGGCTGCTTGAAAACTTTTCTAAAGGTCATATCTTTACCCTTAAGAATAATTTTATTTAAATTTGTTTATTGTATCACATTAAAAGTATTTGAAGAATGTATATTATTTTATAGGACTTCTACTAATTTCACCATTATAATAAAATATCACGATTATGATAATGAAGAAGTGAAGTATCCGAAATTGGCTTCTTAAGAAGAACTTCACTAATTTATTTCTCGTTCACCATTATGTCAATATCAAACGCATTCATGTCAGACTCGGCATCAAAGTATATAGATAAAAATACGTGAGACTATATCAAATACGTTTGAATTCTCTACTATCAGGCAGTAAGTACTTTGTAGTATTCTCTTCGTTCTGCATTTATACAGAGTGTACCAAAAATAAGTGCAACCGTGCAAACTGTGGGTATATTATGACCTGTAGAATAAAATTTGCTTATGAAATTTTTCAAAAACGTATAACTTTTGAATTATTAACCAATATTTTTAGGACACATTGTATATGTTACCATCGATTCGTTTCCTCCGAGATAATATGCTTGATATACCGATTTGTATTACAGAAAAAATATTTTTTATCAAAATTGCGACATTGTAACTGAAAATTCCCCTTTTAATCTACGAATTAACATTCCACAAGTTACAAAAATGCATACAGCATAATCCTAACTTTAAGTACAAATGTTCGTCGGGAATACGAATTCTGATGGTTTTATTTAGGTTTTACTGAATTACGTAAGGTGTTTGTAGTGTAATTTCAGGCTCAATTAATGGCCCTTGCTTGGAATATAAAGATAATTAGGCGCGGAAAGTACAGTTTTGATAGAACACTCGAAAGTATAACATTTTAAGTGACTAACCTCTTGGGTAAATTAAAATAATTATTCTAGTGATCTTTTTGAATTTCTGCCGAGTGCGGGAAGCATCCTAATTTATCCAAGTTGACCATTATTCATTAATTCAAGCTTGCACTGTTTACCTGTTGCCACATCTATAGGAAAATTGGGACAATATATCATCAGGCTGGATCTGGTACCATAAACTTATTTGTACTTTAGTATTGTGAGTATCCTGTTTTTATTACATTAATATTTTATTTATCTTATCAATTTTATTTAGTGAAACAGTTTTACGCAGATGTATTTCAGATAATATACGTGTGATTTCGAATTAAGTGATTACTTAGCGTAACTATAGACATGTTTGTTAATAATAATTTACGCAAGTATTTCTACAACTTGTATGATTTCACACGGTAGTTCTCATTCACCATGTTTCGAAACATTTGTGGCGTGTTGCCAGTTTTTATGTTCATATTTGTGTACTGCGTTTCACCTTATAGAACGTGAATTAAAAGCATATATTAAGTAAATTTGAACCTCCTTAACTTCCTATTTTTAGTTGTACTTTTCAATTCTACTCAATAGCTATATTTATTATACGACAGTGCGGAAAAGCTCAATACCACAAGTACTTATAACCGCTTTATTGAAAAATCGAAATTAAATGTGTATAGAATTTTGCTCCAATGGGACTATATGTGGATGCTTCTATCAAGGGAAATGCATGTATAAATAACGTTTTTATTAAGTAGAAAACGTTGCAGGTGTTTATCGCTGAATCGTCTTCCTGAATTTTCAGCACTATTATTATTGACGGAAAAGGCGTGTTCTGCACCTATCCCTCGTTGAGGAAGGCATGAGTAAAACAATAAGATGAAATTAGTATAGACGAGTAAGGAGACACAATTTAATTGTAAGATTTAGGCAAGGAATATTTCATCCTGCCCTCTAAAAATTAAAATACAGTATTTATTCGATTCTAAGCCGTACTTTTTTCCATTTTAATGTCTTTGAAAATTGGATGAGGCTTACACTCGAAGGCGGCTTACATTCGAAGACAATTATATTGGTCACAATTTTCTTACATAAACAACTTTAAATACGATTCTAGATATCGTTTATCCGTTCATTAATGTCCTACAAAGAATTAATTATTGAAATTGTAATCTTCGTGTAGGTAAATATAAACAATACGGTAAAAACTTTGAGAGTCGGTAAAAGAAGTTTTATTTGTGTAGAAGGTACACCTAAATTCGGCAGTTCTCAAAAGGCATTTTTGATTATTCCTTTAATAAATGTTGCATTATAAATGCAATAGACGGAACAGAAGACGACTTAGTGTGGAAAAATAACGTCGCCAACATCAGTGCAACTGATGATGATTCATTTCAGAAGGTGACAGTGATAGTAATTAAAGTTTTATTAAAATTATTCACGTACCTTAGTTATGTATATAGGACTTTAGAATAAATTACCTAATTTTTAATTTTCAAACCCTGTAAATAAATTTATGCTTAATTTTTATTTTTTTCGTAAAAAACCCATGAGAAATTAGGGTGCGGCTCAGAATCGATGGCGGCTTAGAATCGAATAAATACCATAACATAGAGTTTTTGAAGTTTTGACCTTTAAATTTCGTTCACTTTCTATTTTTGTGTAGAAATGGAACGCTAACATTTGCCTTACGACCTTTTTCAGCCCTATTTTCTATTTCTGTATTCTTTTTTACAGGATTATGAATGTTGAGGGATATCCTCATGGTTCAAAATACATTTAGGATTATTTAATCCTATTTTCAACTAAAACTAAGTTTGATTAATTAAATTACACCTACAGTAAGTTACCATTAGTACTTAGACTAGTATCTTAAAGGGTACTAAGGAAATTGGGTTTGTAAGCTGCTTCCGCTGGACACATGTTGCTAAGTTATTCCTAAAGAAAATTCAAGGATTTTGATGTTTAGGTATTGATTAGATATGACAACAGGTTTATTTTAATCTGATATTGACCAAAATTATTTATAGCCATTTAAGCGTCTCGCTTATACTTTAAGTAATTTATCATATTTTAGAGTGATATTTATGGAATTTTAGTCCATGTAAGATTTTGCAATGAATAATGAAAATAATAAATAAGAATAAATGAAAATATTTCTTCTCCAAGTTATATTATAATCCAACTGATAAAATTTCAAGTCTTAAACTGACAATAAAAGATTGTAAAATGGGATAGAGTAATTTTATTAAAGGAAGTAGGCATCCTTAGAAAGCTTACTTTACCCAAGTCTGAAATGGCCTAAATTTAATATATAGTTCACGCAATGTTTTATTTATATTCTTCAATTGCTTACTATAGATTTTAAATCAACAAATGCACTAAAGCGGGCGCTTATATCTTATACTGATGAAAACAATCAATAATTATTTGTTACCCGCTTTTAAGGTACACAAACAGGCTTCATCTTCTTACTGCATCAATTTAAGAAGTATTTTCTCCTTTCTCTAACGAACCATCATCGCTTTCGCTTATTTTGTGAAAATAAAGTTGCTTTGCGAGAATGGAATACTGATTGTACAGAATATGCTATATTTGCAAATACATATTTCCAAAATGATATTCTAATAAATAAATAAAGATTAATACAAGATTTAGAGTGATCTAAACTGATAAATAAATAAGTCAAGAAAAGCTTTTTACAGAATTAATTTTAAACAACAGTTTTCGTTAAAAATAAAGAATTTTACTAGTTTAATAAAATATTTAATGCATCACATAAATATAAACCGTCTAATTGTAAATAATACTAAATAATGCTGTTATTGCTTTTCTTTCCGTCCATGGCTATTACTTTTATAGCAGAACTTAGTATTAAGAGCTCATTAGTCTTTGCCGATATGGCAACCCATTCAAAATACTGTTTAAAGTTTAATTTTTAAAATAAAATTTATAAGAAAGTGAAACAAAAACGCTTAAATTTGTATTTTGTTACTGTTCATAGACATACATGTTTTTGGTTTTTCTGTGAGTAAGATACAACCTACAACATAAGATAAACTCGACTATCACGTTGGTTGCTCAGAACAGTGTCTGCTTTCATGTCTGATCTGTACAGAAAATTTTAAAAATTTTTGTTTCTTGTTTGTTTTACAGCTTTATTTTCAATTACATTCATTTACTTTTATTATTCTAGTTTGAAATTCAAATAACAGCAACAATTAAACCTTTTTGTATAATTTATTAATAACAATAGTTCCTTAAATATACAAGTATATGCTCTTTGCGTAAACGTTTCAACAAATGAAATTTATCTTATATACACAAATTATTTACAGCATTCAAACTGCGCCGAGGAGATTTGTGATAAAGGTAGAAGACGTTTTTTTTTATCTCGACTCTACCAGCATATGACTTTCGATTTAAGGAGAAATTGCGGTCCCCTCACTTTAATCAATTGACGCAGTATAGGTGCTTGTTCTATCCTGATGGATGGTCTTTGTTACTTGTTTGCTCTAACTTGAAAGATAATCTGAGGGTCGGTATCAACCTAGTCCTCAGCCAAATGCGTTAGCGTTGGGTAAGGAGTAACACTGAAAAAATTTCCTTAGCCGTCTTGGGCTGTCGTGACAGAAGTATAAACCTCCCTGCAAAAGCACTCATCGAAGGTGTGCTAGACCTGGACACTGACCAAATGAGTTATTCAGAAAATGTATATTCAAATCTAGATACAAGAGGGTGCGCAAAAGAAACAAGAATAGCACTGCCGTGGGTGGGGTTGCATAGTACGTGTTTCATCCGATAGGCATGTATAGCACAATTCGATGCCAGTTCAGTGCCGTCCGTATCGTTGACCTGATCTGTAGTTTGTTTCCAGTGATTTTCATAGCTGGTGCTGTTTTGTTCTCTCTTCGTTTTTCATGATGGTGAGTTAAGTTAACAACGCACAGCTGTGAAATTTTGCTTCCTGCTCGGTAAAATCGCGGCTGAAACGGTTTGATGTTGAAAACAGATTACAAACATGACGCTATGGGAAAAACTCAAGTGTACGAGTGCATTTTTTGGTTTAAAAATGTCGACTGATGACAAACCTCGTTATGGACGTCCATCAACTGCCCAAAGAGAAGGAAATGTTAAGAAAATTCGTGAACTTGTCCTCAAAGACCGACGACAGAGCATTAAGCAATTGTAGGAGATAAGTGGAATATTGTAAAGCTGGGTTCAGCGAATTTTAACTGATGATTTGGGATGAAAAGGGTCGTTGCCAAATTTGTGCCTCAGGTTCCGATTGATCATCAAAAGGAACGCCGAGTTGAAATGCAGGGCTTTGAAAGAACAGCTCAAAACTAATCCGATTTCCCGTCGAAGGTTATTACAGGTAACGAGTCATGGTGCTATGGTTACAGCCCAGAAACAAAGCAACAGTCAATCCAATGGAAGACGTCATTTTCCCCCTGTCCAAAAAGATGTCGTCAAATGAAATCAAACATCAAGACAATGCTCATTTGATTTTTTGATATGAGGGGGATAGTTCTTTTAAAGTTTGTTTCGCTGGGCCAGACCGTTAGTCAAGCTTCTTATTTGGAAGTTTTAAGAAGATTGCGCAACAGTGTTTGTCAGTCCTTGCCGTGTTTTGTAAAACTTTAAGCAATTATAATGTAATAAATATGTATTACCATGTACATTACTCATTTATCAAATTTAATTCAAGTAAGATTTAATTTAAAATCAGTTAAGAAGTCATTTTCTTAAGCAATAAATAGTAAAACAGAAAATTAATTAAATTCACCTCGTGTAATATAGAAAATTATTCATTTTAAAAACGCATAGTAAGAATTTGTGATATTATAAGAACTTTTATTTTTTTGTATTTGCACAGACGGCGAACTCAGCTTTGTTGATTGAATAAACAGTTGAAATATACTAAACACATGCGTCAGGGTGGCTTGAATGTCACTGGTTCGCGGGTAAACTACATAAGTAAGTATACAAATAATTAATGTACATGATAGTGTGCAACGAGACGATTACAAAACGTTTTGAGATGACCGACGGAAATTTTGAGGTCGTTTTTCGAAGTCCCTGAATTTTTCTTAATGCCCATCATGGTGGCGTAATTCTAACACATTGGTAACATAAGGATTGCATATACTAAAAGCAATATAATAAATAATCAGGGCAATAATATCATAAGCCCGTACGCGGTTCGACTTGAATTCATAACGAATGCAAGTAAAACTAATGAAGCGGAACAGGGATTGTACTCGTAGCTACATGAGAGTAAGACCAATACTTTGAGCTGTGATTAGTAGACGGTATTCTCTATCGCACTTTTTTATACCCTTAAATGAATAAAAACCTCGAAACTGACTAAAAATTAATTATGTAAAAAAGACAATTCGCTTGCAACGTTGGAAGTCGCACTCCAGATCTCTGGGCATCCTTTGCTTGAACACAAAAATGTATAAAATCGCATGCTCGTGCTCCGTTTATTTTTCAATTTTTCCAACCAACATTGAAACGAAGAAAACGACGCATTACTCATGTTATAAGCATTTTGGGCTCCGTTACACGCAAGTGACGTTATTGATCCTCAATTTTCAATTATCTTAGCATTGCTGGTCTTACAAATGCATTTTGTCTATTGCGTTTCTTATTATCGTAACTCGTGTTGTCTTTAGTCTCCACTCCGTCCTTCCTTTTGGAGCGATTCACCATCTATGACGTTTTATTATTTTACGGTATATTGTTACTAATTTTCTCCTCTACGTTCTGTAAAATTGTTGCTTTTATTCTGATCACATTATTTATTATTTTGCTATATATTCGTGTTATTTTGAGGATTTACAATGTTGTTGTTATTTTTTATCATTCTATCTTCGCGCTCCGACTTTATAAAATACTATACATTTCAGGATCGTGTTCCAGATGTGTTTTCTACATCTAAATATCGTTCTATTTCGTTAAATACTATTTAGTATTTGCATGACTACCTTTGCTTGTCGAAATACTTTCTTTAAATTCACCTTCCTTGTTTCCATCATTTTCTGTTTTTACACCGAGTATACCAGTACCCCCTCGAGTCCAACACCAAAATCAGCGCTCGCCGCACAAAGCGCAACGAGGGGCTTGAGACCGATCCCCAGGTACCCATTTCGGCGTGAGGCGTATCCAAAAGGTCACCTCCTCCGAAGAATCAGGCTCCTGGGGCCCCACTAGCCCTGCGTCAGTCGGCAGAAGGCTCTGGATTAGAAGGGACGCCTACATCCCCTATCGAGGATCAGATTTACAACCCAGGCTCTGGCCTAAGCATTGTCCTCTCACAAGCACCTAGCCCCCTCCACAACTTCTATCGGGTTTTATAACGCCAGTGGCCGGTGTTCACGAATACCGTTATGGGTGTCTGGCAGAGGTCTAGTCATCAGACTTACCACCGGTTGCGCGTCTTCCCTACTGGTACCCCGCCCAGCTTCTGTCTTCCCCAGCGTAACACGAGAAGCTTGTGCTTAGGTGTCGACGGGTTGATCATTCTCATATAGGGTATTTCAATAAGTTTCTTAAGGTAAACCTATTCTACACGATCGTACTTCAAGTTGGTATGATACCAACCTTTCTCGGTTAATTCAAATTAATTCTAATTACTGGAGTTTATATTTTAACTAACAATCAAAACTCAGCCTATTTTGAGCTACATGCAACTTTGGATTTCTACGATTATTCTATTTACAATGATCTCCGGTTGTAAAGTACCCTCTAGGGACCAAGAAATCGATACTCTATAACCGGAGGTACTCTATAAAAAGTACATAATATAAAATGAAAATTTTTATTTGGTTCAAATATAGGATTCAACAAACTAAATTAAGAATAAATTTAAAAGGAAACTTACAAACCAGTGATGCTAGACCTAATATTAAAAATAGTACATGCATAAGTACATACATGTTATATCAAAATGAGGCCTAAAAATGTTACTCCCCAGTAAAAAAATTTATCTTTGTTTACGTGCTTTTTTCAAACTCATACATACGACGTAGTTCTCAATTTTCAAGGAGGCTTGCAAAATATCATCGGACACATTGTCAGTAGATTGTAAAAACCTTGGTAGCAAATAGAGGCTCATAATAACTTGGCATTGGATATTCATCCTGTTGGACTTCATTATCAGTTTCGGTATTAGAACCGTGAGAATCATGTAATGCTTCATTTAGCTGTGAAACTTCAACAATAATATCATTATCCGTTAACGGCTCCGATGTTACTAAATTATCATCGACTGTCGGAAA
>JAHWXV010653229.1:0-18348 GCA_024586415.1 Phrixothrix hirtus
TTAAAGGTGAATATTTTGAAAAACAATAAAATAGTTTGTTCCAAAAAATTTGTTTTCTTTCCTAGTTTTTGTAACTACTTAAAAGGCAACCCTCGTATACTACAAAATCGCAATAATCTATATTGTATAAATGTTTTTGAGCCAACTTTGTAACAATGTAAATTTATATTTTAAGCCATTAAAAGAAAAGGATATTAACACCTAATTTTGGTCAATATATTGTTCATGTCCTGCACGTTGTTTCCAATTTGATATCAATAAGAATTATTCAACCAATAATTGCAGACCATGGCATATGAATTTTTGAGGAAACATTAATGCTGATAGTCAACGTATCGGCGATATGACATCAAAAAAAATGAATACAATGCACTCATTATTTAAATTGTGCATAAATATAATAGTATAGTAAATCTTGTTTCATCAAATAGTCTGTTCGGATTGCAATAACATTCAGTCCAAAAGGAATTACTTACGGAGAGCGATTGTTGGTACTTTGTCAATTATCCATTATTATTTTATTATTTACTAATTAATAATAATTTAAGGAATCAAAAGCCTCTCGCCAGTTCGTCTTAGTACGAATCGTTTTGACATAAAACTTTAAGTATCTTTCTATTTCTGAATATTGTACATTTTCACTTTAAATCGCTTTACATTTTTATAGATGGCGCAGTTATTATAGTCCGTAAACCAATTTAATTTAACGTAGCAATTGAGTTTTCAATGTATCGTATTTCAACTCTCGTTTCGTTTTATTACGACTTGAATAAGAATTTATCATCCGTAATGTATATATCTCTACTAAATTGCAAGAACTATATAATTGAGTTGTCTATAATCAACGTCAAAACATATTATTCGTGTATAGCCAATACATATAATAATTTATAGACAAGTACGAAGTTTTTCTCTATTTAGTCTAACATAACTAGCGCAATTTCACCAAATCTATCTAGACAGACTTAATTAAATTCAAACTTTCCTAGAAATGTCCTTTATACAAATACAAATTACTTAAGGTAGCAGGGTAAATTGATTTTTGGGGTGTCGTGGTTATTATAAAAGGAGAAGCTGGAAAGAAATCTTTCCTTACCTAAAGGGTACTAAAATAATTCTGCGTCGGTTTGTAAATTCGTCAATGACATTGTCATAAAATTTTGTTTCTAAGACATTTTCTGTAATAATTCTTTTGCTATAGGTAACATGGCGAGATTAGAAAGCTGTATTTGTCCTGCAGAAATTCCAATAAAGTTTTAATTCTCTTTAATGCAGAAAATCTGTGACCTATCGATTAACTTCTGTCGGCCGGAATGGTTTAAGCTAATTCACAAAAGTTTAGGACAACAACACAAGCTTTAATATATTTCCCTAAGTGAGCAACACTACTTTCATTTAAAGCCGCGTTATTCCTTGAACTATGTTACGGCATATACGACCGCCAAGAAATAAATGCTTCATTTGAAACTTGTTTAAGTTTCAGGTTTTAGTTAGTGCTAAATAAGAGTGATATATTACTTTAAACAAGAACTCTTTCTCATACTAACATAATAGACAAATAATTGTAGGTTCATTTGATATCTAAGCTTTTGTCCATTCGTCAGCACACCATCGAAAACTTTAATCATTTTAAATTTAATTACTGCTAATATATTACAAGGTAGTGTGATAATTACCCCATTTCCAAGAGATGGCGTCACTGAGCACACATGCATATCATTTCTGTGAAACAAAATTTGTTAGTAGGCTGCATGTAAATCTTTAGCGCTGTATGTCATTTAGTTTATGTTTCACAGCCATAAAAAACCAACAACTTGCGATTGTGTTAAAATAATGGATAAAAATGAATTTACTGCATTGATTAAGCATTATTTTTTACGTGGAAAAATCGAGAAAAAACAAAGGAAAAGCTTGATAAATATTATGGCGCATCTGCTCCAGCGAATTCAACCGTGATTTATTCGTTTGCAGAATTTAAACGTGGTCGTACAAGCACAATTGATGAACACCGTTCAGGTCGACCAATGGAAGTGACCACCAAATAAATGATTAATAAAATCCATGATATCGTTTTTGAAGATCTACGAGTGTAAGTGTGTGAGATATCCTACATGGTAAGCTTCTCAAAGAACGCGTGGGTAACATTTTGAATGAACATTTACATATGAAAAAGCTGTTAGCAAGTTGGGTGCCGCATTTGTTGACAATCGAACAAAAACACAATCGTATGGTCATTTCAAAGCAATGTTTGATGATGTTTCAACGTAATTCAGATGAATTTTTGCATAGATTCAAACTGTAGATGAAACATGGATCCATCACTACGCATCTGAAACAAAACAACAATCAAAACAATGGGTTGAAGCTGGTTCAAGTGCACCGAAGAAAGCGAATGTGGTTGCATGAGCTGGAAAGGTTTTGGCGACTGTGTTTTGGGATGCATAAGGTGTAATACTCATTGATTATCTTAAAACGGAAAAAATATCAGATGATATTATTATGTGGCATTATGGAACCGATTGCACGTTGAAATAAAGAAAAAATGACCTCATTTGGTAAAAAAGAAAGTGATTTTTATGATAACAACGCACCAGCTCACATATCATGGAAAACTCAACAGGAATTGGATGAACTACGTTACGAATTGCTTCCGCATTCACCACATTCTCCTGATCTAGCTCTCTGTGACTACTTCTTGTTCCCAAACCTGAAAAAATGGCTTGGTGGAAGGAGATTGAAATCACGCAAAGAAGTTGAATGGGAAACTGATGCATATTTTCGAAGACTTGATAAATCGTACTACAAGGGTGACCTAATGAAACTGGAAAAACGTTGGGCTAAATGTATCGAGTTAAAAGGAGACTATGTCGAGAAATAAAATGCAATTTTGAAGAAGAAGTTGTGTTCTCATGTTCAATCCAGCCGTGTATCAGACCGCCCTCGTAATTTGATATCATATATATTCAAATTAATTTGCAATAGCTTTAAGGTACTATAATATGAACCAAAATAGAAATCAATAATAGTAATAAACTTTAGCTATCAGAAGAATTAATAATGAATTGTAAAATGGCGCAAAAACAAAAATTTACTCTAGTATTCAAACAAAGAAAGTAATTTTGTATAACAGCCATGTTTCAGAGATAAATGCGGTCGAGCTGAAAGGAGACGACGTTCAAAGTGTCTACTATTTTCCACTATACATAACTTTACCTTTCTTCTAAAGATTATCTCGTATTTTTGAACATAACAGGTGTAATGCCGTGAAAGGACTGTAGATCATATCTTCTTGAGTTGTAGATGTAACATGGTACACGTCCATGGACGTCAGATAGGACGACCTGGCCGGCCATTAATTTGGAACTGATAAAATTTATTTAATAAGTATTAATAGTTAATTAAGTGCAATTTTCCTAGTCTACCTCTTGTAAATGTACGAATCAATTATAAAATCATGAACCACCCTACGCCATCGATTGACTTTATAAGTCGTATTACAAGGATGACCTAATGGGGTTGGAAAAACGTTGGACTAAGTGTATCGACCTAAAAGGTGACTATGTTGAGAAATAAAATGAAATTTTGAAGAAAATGTTGTGTTCTCATATTCCAACCAGCCATTCGTCAGACCGCCTTTTACACTGAACAGCATTCACAAACACAAACGAAGTTTATAATGTAACTGAATGAATAATAAATAAAATAGTTCATTAACTTAACGATTTTATTGAATATAAGTTATAAACATTCAAAAACAAATTTTATGATGTAATAATTCATAAAAAAATAAATAAACTGGTATGTTAGTAGCTAAATTACAAGGATGCGAGTAGCAACAATTGATAAGTTGATATTCTTGAAATTTATTTAGATATTTTTCATTTGTACTTTACTTTGCTGTAATAATTTTAATAAAATTAACAAAAATAAAACAACCTTGTGATTTTGAATTCTATTCTATTGTAATAGTAGATGCTCAAATAAGAAACTATAATACATTATAAGTTATTTACAATAATACAATAAAGAGCCGCTATGGCGAATGTTCTCGTAATCTCTTAGACAGTTGTTTGTTTGTCTGTTGGTTTGTTTGCTTTTGTGGCTGAGGGTTTGGGATGCGGAATTTCTCTTGGCTCTCTTGGACTAGAACTGTCCTATAGTCATTTCACCATTGCTACTAGAATTTTGCCAAATATGAAGGAGTTCCACCTCCAGCAGAGATTTATAACGTGCCAAATATCACATTGATACTGTACCTACGATTTTACTTCCTTATCCATTGTTTTCATAAAAATTATTTATTTATACAGGATTGCACGCTCTGACAGTATATCGAAATTGAGTTCATTAAAGGTGAATGGCATTTATTGACATGTCGGTATACAACCACCTACTGATATCTTAATCCTTAATTGAGTTTTTTTTTAGATATAATCGCTTTTAAATAATTGAAAGAAAATTTTAATAATTCTTCAAACATGAGCTCCAGGAAACTATAAATTGTGGTAGTTCGCCAATCCTGTGTGCTCTGTTTTATACCAGATAGAATGTCAATGTAGCACGGGATAATTCAATTTGATTGAAAATTCATATGTTAATTTTAAGTTCAGTGCAGTTAAACTTAGTACACCTTGTTATACTTGCGAATAAATTTAATTTAACTTCACCTGATCTATTTCCCCTCTGTTAAGTTCAACATCGCACAAATCTCACGTTTCAACACAATTTAAGACAAAACAATTTAATTTCTCTATTCTGCAATAATTCCATTTTAAATTCGTTTTCTCTTTTGTAACAAATTTAAACAATTTGTATAGTAACAACTCATAACTGAAAAACTGTCTAAAACCCTGATTCTGCCTTTGTAGAAAACCCATTAGCTTAAAATGAAGGTCATCCAGTTCACTTAAAGTAAATGTCAATTGCCACTTATTTGCTTAATTCTAACTTGATTGATCTCTCATGGATTTCTAGAAATAAACGGTTGTTCGATGTGACGATTTAGAAAAAAAATGTAGACATGCCGCTTAAAATAACAAAAATTACTTTAAATTCGTTTTGTTTCCTAAATAATGCTGCAGCACCAAATTTATACGATGAGCCATGTAATATACAAATATAGCAGTTGAGTAAGTTACTGTTACTTTAGATTGCAATCCTCTTAGGTCACATGTTACTAGCCAGGTCTATCATAGCTCTGTGTGATTAATTTTGAAGCACAATCAAGCTCAGCAACTGTAGATTGTATAGTGGTATAAAAAGCAGTTGCTGTGCTTTGAATGGAAATATTGGAAAAATTCCAAAGATCTCCCTCTACATTTTTTTGTGTAACATAATGCAACGTCGTCGATGCTTTCGTCTAATGTAGCTTGTAAACGGGTATGTAAATTTGGCTACTTTTATAATAATACTTATTTGAAGACAGAAAATGCCTTATTATTAATTAAATTTAATAAGGATTCAAATTTATTGGGTATTTATCTTCTATAGAATTAACAATCATAAAAATATTTTAAAATATTTCTAATTATTCTAGGTTGAGAAAAAAAGCCGCCACATTTTAACTAAAATATGTGTAATAGTTTAAAAGGAATGGGCAATTTTAAAAGAATGATAACGCGAAAGTAATATAACATTTCGCTTGAGGTTAGGTTACATATCCGTCGAACGCTTCTAACCATTGTTTGTTATAAATTTAACAATTTTAGACCACTTGATAGTATCATCCAGCACTGTAATGTACTTTTCCCTGCGCATTGCAGTGAAAAGGGGGGAGTCTTGTTTTAGCTTCGTTTGTAACAACATGTGTTAAATTTAGGTAGAAGTTCCGTGATGGAATAGTAAACTAAAGTATAGATTTGGCAGCTCTCTTATAGCTGTTTTATTCTAAATCATAGTACTTGATATAACTATTTCATAGTGGAAAATTATATGAGCCAATTATTGCACCAATACAAAATTACCTTCAATTGCAGAACCTTCGTAAATCCAATTAGTACTGTAAGAAATCTACCTTAAGGGAAATGTTTTTATCTTTCGGACATCTTATTTGACGCCAGCAAACAATTCACGTTACTTCCGCTTATTTCATCTTTTTGTCTAATAATTTGAATGATTAATCGGCCTAATTTTACAGAAGTTACTTCAATGTTTGTTTACACATAATTTAATTCATAAGCTGAGGAACAAGTAGTGTAGTAATTTTTGTATACACAAGTGCATAATATTTCCCTCTATTTCACGAATTATAAACAAATTTGTTTAACAAATATACTTTCTTTTTGATGTAATTGAACCTTGAATTTTTAAATTTAGGCTCTTTTAAGTGAACTAGTGTTCAATCCACGATCTAATTAATTTTGATTTTATGTCGATTATAATTTTAATACTACATTTTCTGTATTTTAAATCAATTATTATATAGACATTTATTTTATTTTATTGTTTTGTTTATTAACCTTGGTTTTAAGTTATATTGATAAGCTACCAGTTCAGCGCATGGTTGTACAGCTAGTGGCATTATCGCTAGAATTTTTCGACCATAAATATTCCAATATCCTAAGTGATAAACACTTTGGAGGGGGAACTATTCAGACAGGTGTTGTTGTACGCAGATGCGTTGTGGTCGGCTATGGATCTCACTGCGGCTGCTGTCATGGTCTGGACTGGAGAATATCGACGCTTTACTGTGTGGACATATATTGAAAACAATTACTATGTGATTACGGTACAATGAGAATTTCGCCGATGGTTCAGTATTCTGTGTAACAACTCCGTTCCCAATGCGAACGCAATTGGTGCAGGGGTTAGGCGGTTGAAAGAAACTGATAGTATGCTAAGAAGAGGAACAGGTAGACAACACAGATCAATAAAAGCACCAGAAAGTATGCAGCTAGTTAGAGCAGCAATTGAGCGCTTTGCTATGAAGCATGCTATTATTTAAAGAAATTCAGACCGCAGTGTAAGTAGGATTCTTAAGTTAGACTTGAAATTTCATCTCAACAAAATAATGATGGTTCAGGAATTGGGTGAAGCAGATTACGTCAACCGCAAATGCATTCACAGATCACCCCAGCAGCTGCTTTTTTCTCCAGTAACGAAGCACATTTTCATCGCAGTTGAGCTGTTAACAAGCAAATTTTCCACTACTGGAGTGAAAATAACCCCCGATTGGTGTGTGAAAAACCGCTTTATTCCCCTAAAGTAACTGTGTGGGGTGCTGCCACAATTCAGAGTAACAGGTCCGTGATTTTTTGATTCTGAATGCTATGTATTGTTGTTGCGCAATTTTTTGCAGCCCAAAACTGAAGAGATTGTGGTTCCAACAGGACAAGGCGATAGCTCATACAGCACTAAATTCTTTCAAGGTTTTGGAAGAATTGTTCCAAGGACATCTAGTCTCTCGTTTGAGTGATGTGGGATGGCCAGCGCCGTCACTAGATTGGAAGGTTTGTAATTTTTTTCTTTGGGGACATTCGAATAAAAAAGTTTTCAAACATCACCCTCATACCCTACCAGAGCTAAAGGAGAGAATTATTGAAGATATTAATGCCATACCCTACGATATGTGTGAATGAGCAGTCTAAAACTTCTGAGAATGTCTCCACCAGTGTATTGAACCTAACAGCTGCAATCTGAATGATATTACTCTTAAACTAACACACTGGCAATCAAAAAAATCAAACTACTATAATATTTTTTAAATTCTCACTTCTAATGGTTAAAAACTATTTGCAATTAATTTACAGCAATACAGCATGCTTAGTAATATTGAAAACAACTGAAAATCAACACAATTGTCACTTAGGTAATGTGTTATTCTGCTTCTGCATAATTAATCTGGTTATTTCAAATTCGTTGTAGTGAGTTTGTCATCAACTGAAATATTTTTGTGTCGATTTGTGCACCTTTTTTCAATTCCCAGAAGTAGAATAAGGTAAATAGATTAAGTTGAGATTATTTGGCTACTCAAAAATGAAGCCTAAGCAACTAAAATTGCTGCCTTAGTTGAAGAAGGATATGGTCAACGGTATGTTGTAGCTCATCTTGGAATAAGTCAATCCAAGGTTCAACGAGTTTATAAATATTATCGGGAGACTGGTTCTTTTAAACGAAGACCAGGGTCAGAACTAATAAGAACCATTTCAATGCAGATAACAACTATGAAGTGACCTCCTCTTAATCCAGACCTGAATCCCATTGAACACATTTAGGATGAACTTAAAATGCAAATTAGAAATGGAATTCCCTCACCTGCCGCTATCAGAGAGCTCAAGATAGCACTAACAAAGGTATGAGAAGCTATGCTCCACAAGAAGTTATCCAAAAAGTTATAAGGGGCTTGAATAATCAAATGCTGGCAGTAATAAGGGCAAGGGGAGGGAACACGCCTTATTAAAAATATCCTGTTAACTTAAAATTTGTTTATTGTTTGTTTATTATTTTTGTTTGTAGTATCGTATTTACTGACTACTACTTTCGTTTAGAATTTTACTTTTTAGGTTTGTGTGAATATAACCATAAAATATGTTCAGCGTTTCTCTTATTAAAAAGTTTAAAAAACCATTATAGGTATAGCTGAAAAGAGTTATAACTTGTAGAGCATCACATGAAAGGGAATTGTTAAAGTTGTTCGATTTTTTTGCTCCCCAGTGTATGCATTAAATGGTTTGTACTTCTGGATTCAAAAATAAAAACCGTGTATATCTATATGCATCTGTTAATTTTTTATAACCTCTCAAAGCTGCTTAATCCGTTTTGCCACATCCTGTAGAGAGGCAACTAATGTCCAAAGAAGGATCGGTTTACTACATTTTAAATAAAACTCAGTAAAATGTAATTAGATATTTACAACCTATTAAATTTATTGTAACAACCAATATATTTAGTACAGGTGAAGTATGAAAAAATGTTTATGAAATTAATAATACGGAGGGAATATTGTATAATATTTAAATTGATTTTGATGTAAAAATGTTGTCGTTTTCTAATTATGCAATACTAGTGACTGCTAAATTAGTATAAAAAACAAGAAAGGAATGAGATTGGGTTATTCAATTCCGTCTTTCGTATCTAATATAAATTGTTAATTATATATTTATGTTGAGTCACCATGTATACAGTAGCTATATTTAGCTATATTTTAGCTTTTGCCGAGTAAATAATACATTTTAGGATTTAAAGTAGTATTACAGCTTTGCTTTTCGATTTATTTTGAAATTGAATTTTAAAAGCTACGCTTGACACTGGGGATCAGATTACATTTTCGGGTTATAATAGACTAATCGAAATGGCCTTTTGCTGGTTTAGCAATTTTAGTATAATGTTTATCTAGTTTAATATCGATTATTTATATTGATAAGATGTGTTCCATAAATTGAATCTCACATTGATGTTGCGAGCGTTTTAATTAAGTATTTCTAGTTAATTTTAGTTTTTGATTACACTTACCAGCAGTTAAAATATTTAGGTGATACAATTAGATGACTTAGGTGTGTTCTGATCTGATAAGTATGAATTTAATAAGCAAAACGCTTTCTTAGCTGTAGTTTTTTTGATACAGACGTATATATCAAAATTAGCTTATGAATGATAATAATTTAATCATTATTTTATTTTAATGGATTATAACGCCCAATTCAACATTAATAATAACAAATTTCTCTGGAGTAAGTCATAAAAGTATTTATCTTTGAGATTTTGCCAAGACATGAAGGACGTTCTGTAAATTTCAAGAATGAATTGTTAATAATGGTTTAGGTCTCTGAACATAACTAATGTGACATTGGGTTTGTAGTTTCTAATTATTTAAAAAGAAATCATGTGTTAAATACAGCAAATACCACAAATTATCGAATTTTCAAGAACTAATTGTAAATATAATTAATGTGTCATTAATTCCTACTTTCAAATTGAATAAAAGCGGAATAGGCGATTACTACAGTTAGGGTCATATAATTGGTTCGTTAATTTTGGTTTCTATACAAAGTATTTTAAGTTAAAATACCTCATAAATGCGTGAGAATTTCAGAAAACTTCAGCTACAAATATGGAAAGGCAATGTTTTCATTTCAAAAACAGAAGTTACTTATACGATGACACGATCAAGGTAAAGTTTGGACTTTTAAGGAATGCTAGAGGTTTTGTTAAATAAAGCCTACCATTGCTTTAATAATGAATGACAGTTCACGCCTTTTGTTATGCACAAAATTTAGAAAAAACTGCAAATTATGTTACAAATTATTAGGTCGGTATGAATCGTTATTACAGAAGGAAAAAACATGATCAATCATCTAAATGTACGGTTTGCTCTACAATCTGTGATAATTGAAACCACTAATCAACCATCACTCTTAAGAGGCCCTGTTTTCATCCCAAAACTTATCTTGTGTTGCCAAAACATAAGGCAAATGTAGTAGCGGCAAGACGATAGCATTGAAATCTTCTACAAAAGGATTTTAAGGTACCTAAGCGTCGTAACGGACAACATAAGCACACAATTATATAGTTACTTGTACTAATATATATGTATTAATCAAAACTTTCGACAATACTGGGGAATTTAATTTATTTAATTTCATACTTGTGATATTTGTAAGTTGTAGTATATTTTTTATTTCTGCAGAAATATATAATTGTGAATTATTTATTTAAAGAGAACAATAATAGACAATGTTGGTAAAACAGAATATTGAGTATAGGTTTCTGCTAAGTGCTGTACAAACACAATGAGCTCTAGTACTTTTTCAGCCCTATTGGTCTTTGTTTATCATCAATTATCTATTGCGTGCAGTAGATCTAAGACAATTAAATACACATTCTTCCTTGAGGTGGGGACAATAAATTATATTGGCGTTATAAATTGAAGCAATAGTTGTACAAAATGTTGTCAATAGGCTTGCATACTTTCGAATGGTGGGAATATTACTTATAAAGGTAGCATTTGATACGCAGGAAAGCGCTTAAACTTAGACAATATCGGCAGAAGTTGGGCTAAAAGCGCCATCGACTTTGAGTCAACTCACCTGGTAAATACAAGTCACAAAATGTTGTTTCTAGGAATTTGAGCCTCGAATACTTTCCACGGTGTTTCATTTCAAAACCATGGGTATTAAGGCTGTTCATACTTCAAACCCTTGTTCTAGTTTTGTCTATTTTCGGACCGTTTTTAAAATCACATTTTACACTTGGTGCACTTCCGGATTTATTTTAACTTTAATTACATTCGCTTTAGTAATCATTTTAAAAATTTAGCAGCGGACATCACTCTAGGATCTTTATTTATATGTTCTTTAGCCATTTGGTTTAGATTGTGAAAAAACTTTGATCTTTCCCTTGGTGTTCGCGTTGTAAATTATGCTA
This sequence comes from Phrixothrix hirtus, assembly GCA_024586415.1. Lineage (NCBI taxonomy): Eukaryota > Metazoa > Arthropoda > Insecta > Coleoptera > Phengodidae > Phrixothrix > Phrixothrix hirtus. The sequence continues at coordinate 11,362 of JAHWXV010653229.1, forward strand.
GCATTTCGCGAAAGAGATGTTGAGTTTTCATCCTCGCGGGATTTTATTAACTTTCTGCTTGTTCCTTTTCTGATATGTTGGGAGAATCAGGTGTTTGAATTTCAAACTGATTTTGGCTCATGTCCTGCTTGAAACAGTCTCATCTGTCTGCCACTACCTTAAACCTATGTAACTTTTCGAGCTATGCTTTAGGTTTTCAGGTAATTTAATTTTACAGTTGCTCTTTCAAGTTTTTTATTTTTATTACTTCAAAATAATTCTTAGATAACTCCTTTATTGGCACGAATTCGTCACAGCTAATCCGAACTTTAGCTTATTTCACTAACTTTGGAAATTTTGTGCTTGTTTCGCGGACGTAACCTTTCACTCGCTTAAAGTTAATTATGTCCCAAACTATTCCTTTTTATTACTTAGGAAACCCTTTGGTTTAGGTCTAAAGTAGCGATTTTTACTAGTTAAGGTTCAGAATTTTTGGAAAAACGAAATAAATGTAAATTAATTTAATGTTTCTGATGTTCAATCTTATGTGATTTGGATTAATTCACGAGAAGTTCGGCAGTTATTATGATTTAATAAAATTGTTCAACTTACTTTTGGGACAGGCCTCGTATCTCGTTTACTAATTAAATTGAACTGTATTACACTTTGTACTAAAATTTTGGAACAAATCGGAAGATCATTTGTAATGTTCCTTTGTCTCGCAATTTATTTCGACAGGAATTGCCTAGAATACGCGGAAATGAGACTGAAACTAAGATACAGTCACTATATACTGGAAGATTCGGACTAATACATAGTTAACAATCTATATACTGAATGCAAAAACACGTGAAGTTGGATAATATTATTACAATGTCTCAATTTATATAGGTATATATACTAACTTCTTAGCTGCTAACAAACCTAGAATTGGAAAATTACATTTTTGCCCTAAAGGTGTTTACAGCTTTACTTTGGGTATTATTCGTTGTTTTTTTAAATTTGGCTATAATTTACCTACACCAAAGGTTTTTGTTTGGTGTATGTATAGATTTAATTCTATTTCTGTTAGATTTATTCAATATGCTAAGAATACACAAATCCTTTTTCGATAGGTTTGTCATTTAAATGTAAATTGAATGATTAAAAAATGTAAATACCCGCATAATATGGAAATGTGGAAAATTGAGGTATTTTAAGTGACATTCCGGATCAATTAAATACAAAAATTCAGCAATTTGAGCAAATTAAGGCATTTTCGACAATTAATAAGCGATGAAAAGGAAAGGAGGAGAGATTACAGATATTAATTTTGGCATTCGTTGCTTATTTATTATATATCTGCAAATAATCTAAAACATTGTAGTGCATTAATAAGTTTATTTACGAATGCTACGTATATTGATATTTTTTTTAAAGGCGGGAAATTCTAATTTTTGTGATCTGAGTTTAAATTTGCTATTTAGGATATTTTAATATTAGTTTCTGTGTAAAAGGTAATAAATTCGTTTATGTATTCTAAACTTTTCTAACTCATAACTGAATCAACTAAATCTAAGACTGATATTGTGATTTCATCTTCAAAATTCTGATACCTAAAAATTCAAATATTGTCTCAATTTTTCTAAATAATTAATTTATCCTACTGTTTGACGTAACTTATATTTAGACGAAGGACGTTTATGGGACATGAGATTTGAATTTAAGTAAGTCTGTCTAAATTGCTCTAGTGAAAATTGCGCTAGTTACGTTCTATTGAATATAGCAAAACATCTTAACTGCCCACAAATTGTTATACCTACATATGAGACAGGGTGTTTTGATGTTGGTCATAAGCAACTAAATTATATAATTATTGTAATTTGGTAGAGATGTATACATTACACATTATGAATTCCTATTCAGGTCGCAATTAGAACGAAACGAGCTTCAAATACAAAAAATTCACAATTCAGTTGTTACGTTGGTAAGGATTTCTTTCAGTAGTTAACCAAATCGTATATTAATATCTGGATTTCCATTTAATTGACGATTTAAATTTTTCAGATTAATCCATATCTTCCCGTGTTTTCATTTTATGACGTTTATGGTACGATGAATTCAATGGAAGAGTAGATTGAACACAGAATCAGGGTTCTAGAAGGATATCAACAAGGGTGAATCGTAAATGGGTATAGGTTTTGAACTCACACTGAGCTTCCCAAAAATAATTTATTTTGTGTTTCATTCATCTCTTTAGAAATATATCAATTTAGAATATCTAACTATTATACTTATTTTAATACTATTTCTAAAGGAACATAAGAATAATAAAGATACTAGTATCCACCTTTAAAATGTAACAATCAAGTAACACTCTCCTTTTAAATGTGCATTTACAATTACCATTTGTTTGGACTGAAGCTGAATAAAACTCCTTCATTTCGTGTTAAATATTACATGTTGATAATTAATTTATTACCAAAATATTCTACAAAATTACGTAAATTTAAAGATACTGTTTGAGGATATAAACGATGAATTACTGAACGTTCTATTAATAAATTCAAATATATTTCTCAGTAGCACAACCAGCTTTATGCCACGTGACCATAGAAAAATTGTTAAAAGTAGTTATTAAGATCAAATAAGAGCCGTATCGGCAAAAATTTTAACGATCGACGTGCGTTTGGTCAATCGATTCATGTAAAACCCCTAACACTTTTGCGCAGCTTAGAAAATGTTGAATCTTTTTTGCAATAATCTATATAAAAATTCATTAAGAATTTTAAATTGCATCAAAAAATCTTAATCCGTATAAGAGCGCTTGTGATTTGACTATTTTTATAATAATAGATTTTGAAGATACCCTGCATATTATGTCATCCACAAATAATATCACTACTATTTAAGTACGAGTATATTAAAAATTCAAAACTAACTTATTTTGCGCTGATAAGAAAAAGTGGCTACATTTTAAACAGTTTTAAACATATGAAATTACGCAAATAAATCACCTGGTCTAGAATACTTCAAGTCAAGGACGGTCGCGCCACTGCACTGCAATACTTTGAATCGCTGATTTGTCTTGAGTTTAAAATAATTTTCTATACTTCCATCGTTGTTTTCTGCAGGTAATCTGACATCAGTTTCTAGTTTCGTGATTCGACTTCTCCACGATCTGAAATTATAATTAAACTTATATAATATATGAATGGTCAATATCTGAATTGATCTTATATTAGTTTAAATTTCTTTTAATTGAACTTTATGTACATTATCTCCATTGATTCTGTTGGATTATATTGATCTTTGGTCTACCTATCTGTTTTATTTATGAACGCGAGTTCTAAGTTACCTTTATTTGTAGCTACCACATGAAGAATTTTGTTATCTGAAATATTCAGCAATTAATGGCCCAACGAGTAGTGTAACTAAATAAGTTATACAACGCTAAGAATTCCAATATTCCTAGTGATTTAGAACTCTGCCCTCCATCCCTAAGTTTTGTATGTTATAGATTAAATTATAGTTAGGTGGAATGGCACTCTTTTAATTTTTTACTATTTTACATTCACATATTATCACCGGAGTTTGAGACTCACTGAAAAGACAATTACTAGGTACCCTCGACCTACCTCTTTAAGTTCTACGTTATTGACAATGTCACCCTCAAAAAACCCGTAGCGCCAAACCGGCTAGTTACATACGTTCGGAAGTTATAGCGATTTGTAATTTTTGTATAAAGGGATTAAGGATCAAAATAATAACATAGGGCTTTTCTATATATATGATATATCGCTGTTTTTAAATTTTTTGACATATGAAGTCAGAAGTCTAAATTTTACTTGTTAAATTTTATCATGCATTCTTCAAATTGACTTTAAGCAAAAGTTTTGCAGATATACATTGAATTTTTGCTGCTAAATTATAAAGAGGTGATGCAGTAAATTTTGTTTGAAGCCAGTTACAGTTATTCTAAATTATTACGCAGTTCAATTTAGGAAATTCTACTAAACTTTGGACATAATTTTTTCGACTTAATAATAGAGGAACTCACATACAAAAACGACTGTATCCACATTTACCAATTCTTAAGGAAATGGAAAAAGTATCGAGCATCTATTTTCATGAAAAATTGTTTTTTGATTTACTTAATTTATTTAGGCTAGTGAATAAAACACGTTGGTGTATATTTTTGGAAAAACCAAATATAATTAACGAAGTCAAATCTGTAATCCGATTTTGCAACTAAATCTTTAAGGAAATTACTTAGAAGTTCTATCTTTATAAAAACGAAGAAAGGTGTTTCAAACATGGCAACCTTTTCTTACACCAAGCAGTCATATAGCTGTACTTCATTTTCTCGTTGCTCTACAGTAGTTTCCCTTTTCTCTTCATTATTGTATAACAACTTTTCTAATTTCTTCAAAACTTTTTTTGCATTAGGTGGCGTAAATTTGTTTATTTTTATCTGGGACAAAATTTCCAAGCGGTATAATTTATGGTTGAATGTTTTCGTGAGATATTCTCTCCTTACAGAGCGATTTCAACGTGCTATAGGATGAAGCAAACCGATAATGGTGAATTCTGGCTACCTTAATCTGAGCTTTATTAATGTTTTAAGTTTTTTAACGTGACCTTACTTACAGTCTGAAATTTCTTTGGTTTTCTTAAAAACCATTATAGTTATTTAACACCGCTATTCTAAACGAAGTATTTTACAGTACTTATTTCGAATAAATTTTCGCATATGCCTCTTCGGAAAATACAACAGCAGATAATTAAAATTGAATTCTAATCTCAACACCTAGTGACGTTAGCAGGCTTTTTAGGCATCCATCTCGCGGAAACTCTTCTATAATTCAAATCCTACAAAATTCTAAAAATAATAATTAATGCTTAAACCTCCTAAATAACAATTTCAGTAATCTTCATTCTTATGTATTTTCAGATTAGGTCTACAAGATGTATTCGATTCTCCCCAATCAATGAGGTTCTTGATACATGTGCTAGGTCTTCTAAAGTTCATCAGACTTCATGCACCATACAGATACTTCTTTCCGACTTAAAATATTATCTCTGTATCCCATTTAGCCTTTTGTTGATATCACTAGGACCTCGACGCCTTATAATACTTCATCTGAAGAAGATCGACGTTCCCGCAACTGTTTTTCCAGTTTAAGTATGAAATAATAGTCCGACAGAAATAAAAAAAGGCTCTATGGGGGTGTCGTAACTCAACAAAGCTACAGTTGTTGATTTTTTCCTGAACTTTGTGAGCCTTATGAACTCAGCAATTGTTCAGCAGCAATAAAGTTTTCAGGACAACATTATTGGGCCTCTTTTTGCTTATAGCAACTGTTAAATTTTTAATTTTTGTTTGTAAGCATCTGCGGTATTGTAAATCTGTTCTGTGTATACTAAATCCAAGAAATACCCATTGGCTTTCCTGCAGATGCTTGTGTCTTTACTTCTTTGCATGGCGGAGATTCTTTGTGCATTCATTGCAATGAATCTTGCTTTCTTAGTGGATGCTAATGGAACATCCACGTCTCATCGCCCGTTAAAATTTTAAAAAAGAGGCTTTAGTCACGAGATAAAACTGCCAAGTTTTCTTCGCACATTTCTTAGCCGCACAACTTCTGCTCAAGAGTCAAAATTCTGAAAAGTGAGCGCGTTGACATTTTATTCATTCCCAAATCCTCAATTGCTTCACATATTCCTATTTCACTACAAAACTTTGATTCATTGTTCCATTATTTCATTTCTTCAACTATCTTAATATTTTCTACGGTACTTGTTTACGCACGTCGTCTGCCTTTGTGGTTATCTCGAATGGATTCTGCCCTATTTAAACTGCTTTGACCAAAATTTCATTTAAAAATAGGTTCGAGAATTTTCACCATATACAGCAGTACCTTGTTTGTTTTATTTTGTCAACAAATGTGTCACACTTCTATGCTTCAGTTTTAAATCGCTCATTTTTATATACCTAACTTTCACTAAAATGATTTGATTTATATATAACTTTACAAATACTCTTTAAATAAAGCAATTTGTCATGACATTTTATTTCATTTCATTTTAATCTCCCCTTGTATTATAAGAATTATTTTATGTTTGATTCACCCTGGTTTTAGTATAGAAACAATTGTTTTTTTTCGTATGACTAAATTTGTTACCTTTGATATTAAATTGAAGGAATGACCAGTGTCCTTGCGGCTCTTAAATTTTTGTTTAAATTTATATTTGCACATATGAAGAGGTATCGATAAATAGTTTACCTTGGAACTTTACCATAAATAACACCGAAAGGGGTTTAATTGATTCCACATTGCCAATTTTTAAAAAAGGTTCTTTTTTTAAAAATTTTAATCGATAAGAAAATGTATGTTGATTAGTGGTTACATTGAAATGCCGTGCGTCAGCATAATCAATTGACTTACCGAATGTAAGAGCATGGCGTTAGCAGTTTCGTTCATGTATCCGTTCCCGAAAATGTAGTATATGAAAAATTGGGTTCAAACGTACAGCTGTTACTTCAAATATTTGCAGCGGACACATCTCATATATTGTACATCTTCATTTTGATATCTTGACGACTTGGAATAACAAATTTAAAGTCACTTTGCCGTTGTTTTGAAGAATAATTCTTGACCTTTTTAGTTCGTGTCGTAACAATGGACAAAACATGGATACACTATTACGATCCAAAAACCGAGAAACAGTCAAGGTAACGAAAAACGCAGATTTTTCTCGAATAAAGTCCTTGTATCTATTTTAGAATAGGGTAAAATTGCGACATTGTTGCGTATTATGGTACATTATTAAATAAACTTCAAGAAAAAGCTGGAGAAGCGCTGTGAAAGAAATTGATTTTCTTGCAGGACAATGCTCCCGCTCGTAAATCTTGATGAGCATCGCATTATTCGGCAAATTTGGCCACAATCAGACTATTATCTATTTTCAGAATTAAAAAAGAATCTGAAAGGAAGAAGTAGTAATAGGTACTACGGGGGGGGGGGG
>JAHWXV010653280.1:0-10715 GCA_024586415.1 Phrixothrix hirtus
ATTTAAACTAAATTAGTGTACATAGTTACTTATAAATAAGTGTAGAATTAAGTGCATATAAATAAACATTATAAAAACAATTACCTAGTTTCGTTACAATTCTTTCTCTTTTACCTATATTTCATATAGGGTAAGAGAAAGTAAAAATACAATTACAAATTTTTATACTAACAGTATGACATATTATGTCATGTGAGGATATAAGAACGTTAGTTCTGTTGTTTTTGATTTTAAACCATGTGTATTTTGGTAATATATTTGTAGTCATTTTTATTATCTTTAATTGTTACTAGAATAATTTACTAATGCTGCAGGCACCTCAAATTGTCCTCAGTTCTATGTTGATCGCCTTATCATTATCAGACTTACGTACGAATATCCTTCCATTTCAAACCCAACAGTACTTATGGCACTTCTTGCGGTATTCCTCCTTGGTGATATACAATAAATTTTTATTTTTGAATGTCAAGTGTTCAGTTGCTGGGTAAGAAGATAGCGCATTTCTATGTTTTCTATAGTTGACAATAATGCTTTCTTTTAAAACCGTTGATTTAAATTTTACAATAATCTATTTCGGTTTTCTATTTATTTTATTTACCTATGATACTCGATGAGAAGCTTCTATGTCAGCATCCTTTATATCTACCGATATCTTTTTTCCCATCTCAATTACTAAAGATAAAATGTCCTCATTAGCATTAGAGGGAATACCATGAATTTCTATATTATTTTGTAACGTTTATTTTTATAAACCTTCCATTTTAGGTATTTTTAAATTTAATTCGAAATTTTAGTTGCAACGTTTTCACTAGCAACATCCTGTACATAAGTTTTCTAAAGCTAAAAGGTACGACGAAATTCTAATTTCATTCACTGCATTCACTTCTTAAATTATATTTATGTTGTCGCTTTTATTCATAACTTTAAATTTAACTTGTGCGTTTATATTTTTATTATTCTACGGATTCATTTATAATTAATTATTAAATACAAAGGGTCCCGACAAGTGTCGCCGCCTTTTATTCCTTTTGTTAACGTATCGTTTTGAAAATGCGTATGTTGGTTTTATCCCTGAGCGTTCTAGTGCCATAATGCAAGACGGTATTCTTAATGTGAATTTTTCGTCAGAAAACACTTTCAAAATCTTAAAATGTTGTTTCAAACAACTGCTCCTCATTTATTAAAGAACGATTATGTTTGTGTGGAAACCGCGGTTTACGGGGGTAAGTTATAATAATAAATTAACTTCCGTAGTGTAAGCCTTTTTTTTTATTTTCAGTTTCTTTGGATGCTTGTAAATAGTTCTCATTTCTTTTATGGGTTTGTGGATTCTTCACAAACTATCGTTTACTGTTGGATTATGGTTCCAAATTGTATTTGTAATTGTTCCTGATCATCAGTTTTATCTGTGATGCTGTCAATCATTACTTCGTTTTTCTACAAGTATATTAAGAAATTTTTTTTGTTGCTGCTCTAATCCTGCTCTCTGAAAACTTCTACAAGGTTCGATTTATTTAAGCAATTTACTCATCAGAAGTTCAATTCCGTTCAATTAGAAAATTTTACCTTCAAGAGCGAAACCGGTTGCATAAGTTTTATTTATCGCTTTAAAAGATAAGCGTATGTACACGTGCTACATGTATAACTTCAACATTTTATTTCATGAGTTACCATATTGTATTGTCGATTTCTTATAAAGCTTTGGATAGATATTTTGCTTAATTGATTATTTTAACTATAATTATAAACTTCGAGATTTATCGTTCTATTTTGTTGAATTGTAGAATTTGCCTAAACAATAACCAAATTTTAAATTCATTGTATAGTTTCTTAAATTGCAATTAAAGTAAAGATAATTAAGTAATATCTTAAATTGCCACTTAATATGAATCAGACAACGAATATTGATATTTATATAGGTTAATAGCTAAGAAGCTTGTTTTCTGTAATCAATTTTATAAAGCCAAACATTGTTTAAGATAACGTATAACTATTGCAGAAAAGCTAATCTACGAAAACTTAATTGAAATTTATTGCACTGTTTTTATTTAAACTTTTATTTGCTACGTCTATTTTACCGTTTCTGGTTTAGGTAGCTATTGCTTAGTTTCTCTAGAGAACCCAGACACATCCAGTATAATTGACTAAACAAAAGTTAGATAATTATTTATCAGTGTTGTGATACGAGGTACAATCATTTAATTTCTAAGTGCTACAATGTTTCGCTACATTTATTTTATTAACTTTATAACTCTATACTTTTACAAATCAATCACATTACGTTAAGATATTTACATTTATGTTCACTTCTGATTCTGAAATTAAAATACTCGTCTTATTTACATTAAAAAGTTTCAGTCACGTACATAATAATAATAATGCTTCAGGATAAACAGGGTAACAACATTTTGCATTTGTTGTTTAATAGCATATAACCATACCTTTAGATTAGTATTTTTATTTTGAACATTTAGGTTGCTGCGAGATTCAGAAGGTTGTGACGATTTCGGCCCGAGAAACTCGTCAGTAAGTAAGATTTTCTTTCTCTACAAAATCGCCTGGCACCCATTTTCTTACTGTACTACGCATCAACGGTAAGTTGGTACGTGATTCTCTTCCAGTATCAAACAGAAAAACCCTCATCAGACATCCCTACCCGCACCCAAACTCCCGGTAGCTACTGAGCCCGAGAAACAGCTGATGTTATAATTATTATTTCATTTATTCTGAATCTACCGTCATAATCTTTCCTGGAGTATTGCTCCAAATCATCAACCTTTTCATATAATGCCGAAATCTCTGTTTTTAATTTTTTATTTTCTTGTGTTATTTCTTTTAAATGTTTTATTTTATTATTTACTTGCTTTAATTCAGATACAATATCAGATATTTTATTGCAACAAAAATTAACTGACTCAATAACATTGTCGAATTTAATATTAAACTCCTTAATGATTTGAACCTTAACTGAGTTCAATAACTTTTCAATAGCGGTTAATGACGCATCTTCGCTAGATACTTCTTCTTCGCCCATAATTATAGGGTATCATGTTTAGATGGACGGCACTTAAAACAATACCAGAGAGAGAATAGCTTTAATTGTTCATCGTTAATATTTTCACAAGATGCATGAAAAGAACGTTTGCATTCTATACATTGAACTCTTAGGTTGGTATTATTAACATTTTTTTACAACGGTTACACCGAGTTGGCATTATTTCAATAGTGCTATTTGATTAATCAATTCAAATTTTACCTACTTTAATTTTGTATGTTTACATATACAATATCTAGTTTTCTTTTGATTTATCAGTAAGGTCATTTGTTTATCATTCCCATAGTATTATAAATTATATGGAACAGGCTTTATTACAGAACCAACATATGGATTTAGTAAATTTCTTACATGTTAACAGCCTTTCTCGGATATATGTGCTTGCTATAAGACGCTGTAAAAATGATTCTCTACGCGGTTGGTTCGTCAAATTTGCACCAGTTGTCCATATAATTCGAAATAATAATCGAATTTGATTATCGTTGTATAAGTTCTGTATGGTAAATTGATGCTTTAAATAGTAAATAAACTAGATTAGAATCCCAAAAGATTGAGTAAATATAAAATAAATTTCTTGATACAAAGTGGCTAGAGCTAAGCTGGGTGCATCAGAGGATAGCCTGCTACCGGTTTCGCCTTGCAGAAAGTCTATAATAAGCAAAGAGTCAGCTTAATGTCAGTCGCCTTGTATTAAGCAACTCATTTTTATACATTCTCTTTATTTTTTGGGTTCTAATCTAGTTCCTCTGCCATTTATATAACTTGGCTTAGAAGTCATTCCACTACTATAGAGTATATATAATTTCATAGCCTTTTTGTCTGTTTTCAATTTGTTGCTTTACATTTTTATATTACATATTTAATATAAATTTGATTTTAGCAATTTTTACGTTTCTTAACTTTTGTTGAAAATGCTCAGTGTAATACTGTAAGCAGCAATTTAAATTTATTATAAATTACTAGTTTACTTGTTATTGTTTAAAGTCAACTAATACAAACAATTGTTTTGTTATTACAGATTGTATTATCAGTATTAATTGTGATGTTTTTAACTTGAAAACTTGGCGTAGGCTGCACAAGATGCTAGTGTATCGAGACTACTATTTAGAAAGCGATTCGAATCTTAAAAACTAAGCTTGATATTTGTACCGTTATCCAGTTGTTTTGTAAGTAAAATATAGCTTTCCTTGGTCTTAGGTACAAGGGACATGCTTCCGAAATGTTTTTAGCAAGACTTTTAATTAAAAAGTGACTATCGTAATCCAAAAGATGGTGAAACACTAATGGCACTGTTTTTTTTTTATTTTATAATTTATATTACATGACTTATGTACTGGATCTTTATATTGTCCTAGCAAGGCCAGCTAAATCGTGTGATATCGGAGATGGATCGAGGTCAACGAAACGTAAGACAACTTAATCTAATAAGAAGGAGGGTTGAGTGACAGTCGTTCATGAGTTCGAAGAAGTAGTACTGAATGACAAAGTACTTATCGCAGCTAGTATATCCTAATTCTTATCCACCAAGATGATTGGTCCAGCAGCAAGAGGATCTTCCTAGCTGAAAAGTAAAGGAACTGTTGCTCGAAAAAGTAAACAAGCGATATTTCGACCAATGGCTTTTATTCCGCTGCCAAAATTAACAATAATTAGCATAACATACATTAAAACACCATAAGTATAACAAGATATTTCTTTTCCCCTAGGAATACGTATATCAAACAGAAGGTTAGTGACGGCGCTTATTATTACTGGATTAGAGCTAACACTACTATCAACAGCTATAAGGCCTACTATTCAAATCTTCCCAATAAATATTCTCAAACAGAAGATTATTGAAGGTGCTTCTTTACCGGATAAAAGTTAACACAAGATAATTTCCTGAATATACTTCGTACATCAAGCATTGATACTGAAGCGGTAGCAGTAATATCGTCTTTATGGACGCTAGGTAACCAAAGGCATTGATTTAAAGTTATTACTACGTGTTACTGTGTCATACAACCCTTTCCGCATACCGAGTTATTTACGTTAATCTAGACAATAAATTATTAATGATAATCTATTAGATAGTGATAAATTACATAGTACTATTATTCGGTATATTTTTACCGCGATGTCAAAAGAAGAAAAAGAAAACAAAAATTAATCTCAGACGACGTTATTTTACATGCGGTTGCAATTTTTTAGTTTATTCTAATTAAAGCATTAATATCTAATTTCAATGAAACTCTAAGTGTAAAAACATTCATTAATTTTGACGATGTGTGTCTAGAGTAGTATGTTGTTCTAAAATAAACACACAGTTCCAATTAAATTGCGATCACTTCTGTGACAAAGTCGCAGCAAAGACTATTGTAGAATATTTGATAACTGTAGATTAAGAATTCAACACGTCGCGACTTTCTGCCGCTTTTCATCGATTTGAGAGTTTGACATAAGATATTTGGTGTCAAGTTGATTTATCTAACTTGACCGGCCAAGCAGCTAAGCACAAATAGTCAAAAAGTGTCTCGTGGGTCCAAATTTATCGATAGTACTTAGCCTTTATTTCATTTATTTAATATAATTTCTGATTCGGCCTGTATATTCTATTTCAGTACAAGTTTATTTGTTATATAGGTGTATATCGTATCTTAAAAACATGTATTCGTGATTACTATTCATATATCTTCACTATAAAATCTTATTTCTATGTGTATACAACTCTGTGATCCTTAAACTACTAATTTGACACGCATTTTCGTGTGTTGCGTTCTGTCTATGTTACGGTATGGTTTTATATGTGTAGTTATGTATATATTATACATACAAATATTAATATCGATGTACTTGTTGCGTTCCCAAAGTATTTTGCAGATAAGGGAGTGTTTGCCAAGAATTTTATTATTTATCCCGCCTTTTACTGGTGATATTGCGACGACCTTTCAGTTAATTATTTGCTTTATGTTGAATAACTCAAGCTCTAACCTTTATGGCTTAAGGTCGGCATAAGATAAGTTTGCGTTGAACTAATTGCTAGTTCAATTGGCCTTCAGCTAGCTTATTTTCAGTCGGGGGTTTATGGGTGGATTCGAACGTGCTCGTTATTAATAAGAAGACAAATATTCAATGGCGTTGTATAGCTACTTTCAAATGTAGCTGTACATACTACTAATTCTAAATGCTTTACTTCTACCTGTATAACTAGGCAAATTCTAGGTTAGATAAACAAACATGCAATTTTATACATATATTTACAACTATGTACAATACTTAGATTTGCAAACCCCAGTGTGTTCTTGTATGTATTTCGATCGCGTGTGTCATGCAATTTATATTGCTTGGTATTAAGGATATATGAGGATTAGCACTAGGTAATTTAAATTAATATTCATGAAGTAGGTAGTTAATTCTATGTCGTAGTGTAGCAGAAGGAATTTAAAAACTTTCAAAGACCTTTTCATACTACTTCTAAGGGTACAATTATGTATGCATATTTAATTTGAAAAATTTTCAATAGCAAACGCACATCAACTTTGTCGATTGTTCTGGTAATAACTAATGGCGATGGAAAAGCGTTCATATCCCATTGTTTATAGCAAAACTCGGATTGGGAGGAGGGGCAAAGCCCTATTGTAATCCAGCGGATCACACTAGGTCCAGAATATTCTTCAGAGATGTCGGCTTATAAAAACGTTCGTAAACTTACTCTCTGGCGGCTCTTCTAAATGAAGGATGACAAAATGTTGATGGATCGGAAGGAATATTATAAAGGCAAGGCTTGTATGAGAACAAAAGTTGTTCTGAATTTTTCTGCTCATGTTGCAGCATTTATACTAATTTCAAATCTTATAAATCTAAAATTATAAGATAAAGAATATGATAATCTAATCAAATGTAGAATGTGAATTTGTATGCCACCTATGTGTGGGGTTACGTTTTCATATATAATTTGTTTACAATCTTAATTAAATATTACAATTTTCTTTTTAACATTAACAATTCATTTTATTCTTAAATACTAGATGGCCCTAATGATATTAACTATTAATTAAATATCTTCAACCTTAAAATTATGATTTTTAATTATATTTTTATATTGATATCTTATAATAATTTATTAATTCATTTATTACTAAAGAGGTTTTTATATTTCATGTTTATTAATCAATTTTACTTATTCTGTAAATATATAAATGACGTGTTACCAATTTTTATTTACATGTATCTAAAATTTATATACATAAATTTAGATTATGATCATGTAAATAATAATAATAATTGGAAACACGTGATAATATGACATAGAATGATCAAATAATAGATGTTCTAAATATCTTTGTATCCCATTCCACTAAGTAACTATTTGTATCACAGCAGAAAACGTTCTTTTTGTAATGCCTATAGTCAGCGTTAGGGCTACCGAAGTGTAAACGGTGTAAACAAAACACTATTCCCTATTATGCCAATCGGAATACGTCCATAAAGTATTAATAGATATCTAGAGCTTCTACGGCCATAGTGAAACGAAATACGTCCTGAATCACAATGCTTGCACATATATAAAACAACTGAGGAAGAAATGGTTTAATGATGTATATGATCGGGACAAAAAATCGTTACGTAAGGGAGTCAATAAAACTCTGATGTTTTGTGTTTTGTTCTGCCATTTTATAGTCCTGTATTATCAGGTTTAATATGAAATTGCTTGATAGTATTATTTTTAGTATAGTTTGAATTTATTTAATTATAGATTGAGGTATATAATAGAATTATACTTCAATTATTTAACAATTTTCATAGATTTCTATAATCCTAAACTATGTTAAATATTACAACATATTTTCCTCACTATATATGTCCACCTAGTTTGAATTATGAATATATAATTTGTATTTCAGTTATGCCTATATTTCTATTTAATGTGTACGTTCTGTCGTATCTTTTACCACTAGATGATCATATCTGGTTTATATTTTTATTTACTTCTTTTGACCTGCAGTAATAAAAATCAATTGAGCTTTCATTCGCTCTTATCTTGAATCATGTTATGTCTATTTAACTTGAATTTGTATTTCTTTTCTATGTATTCCTTTATTAATAAGTAAATAGTTTAATTAAAATGGTATTTATATTTCATTTGAAGGCATTCTTTTATCTTGTAGGATACCCTTAATTATTATTTTTAATTGAATCATTAATTCAATTCAATTTTAAACTACGTTTCTCAATTATATTATATTACTAATTCATGTATTGGTATATTTTGGTAGAAAAAATATGTAAATTGATCTGGCTATTAATTACAGTTGAGAAAACATGGCAAAACCAATTGGTAATCAAATTTTCTAGTAGGGTTAAGTAATTAGATTTCCATACTGTTCGAGGATTGTTGGTAAATTAATTAAAAGTTATTATTGGTACCAATGTACAATATAAAGAATTGCAACCTTGCTTTGGAGATACTTGACTACATCTTAATGAAATTGACAACATTGGTTAGGAACCAGCAGGTAGTGATCTTATATCTCCTTACGGTAACGGTTACAAGTTTCATATTCCCTGTAGGTCAAGTAATAGAATTCAAAACACCATTACTAATTACCTTAATTAGGAAATTAATTAATATGTACCCGTTGCCAGAAAATAATAATAGCTTCTCATAAGAGCAAATTCACAAATGCATACATGGTCGCAGACCGACAAAAAAGTCAAATAAAGTTTACTTATCGCAAACATGACCTTAGCATTTCATTAAGAAAGTAAAGAATTTGTTTTTTAAAGATTAGATCGCGACAATTCCTAACCAATGAATTTAAAAGTACATATTTTCATAGATTAAATTAATTAATAATTAAACATCAGCATGGTCAATTATATGCAGGTATTCTCCATTAACTTTTACACATATCTATAAATTTTTATTCTCACTACCTTATAAAAATACGGATACAAGGTTTGTACAAATAATCTATATTTGACCATAGTTACGTTAACCAAATTAGACCGTAACAGGTTCCATTGCCGTAACACGATCAAAATATGGTGCCAGTCCATTAGAAATTCTATCTAGTTCATTTGAAAATCATTAAGATGCATAGGTATTATGACGAAATTTATAATAGGGAAGCTCAGTTTATGTGAATGTAATATCCAACACTGTAGACTTCATGAAGCTGGAGTTTCTTAATTGTACTTGCATTAGTACTATTTTTAGGCAAAATCGACCTAAATTATGAACGGAGTGATCAATATATTCTGAAAATCCCGAAACTGTATTTCCTTATCCTGTCTAGATACAACAATCCTGCAACTGGCGTCTAAACGATTGTAGATTTGGTTTTAAAGCAACACAAATATGAATTTCATTATATACAACGGCAGCTGGACTTCGTAAATAGGTCGATTTAAATTTTTTATAATGATATTTTGTAAAGATAAAAGAATCCTTTTACTCCAAGTTTTTCGTGAAGGGTTTGCATATCATGACCATTATCATTGTTCTCTTCAGTGGCGGCTCCAACAACTTCATGTGAATATTTGTTGATGATTAAAAGTAAATTTATATGCATATTCTTGCATTCCTCAGTTACATAAAATATTATGGTATCGTATTCAAAGGTAAACCATATACATTGGGTGAAAGCGTGGCACTTAATTTAAAAAATCTTTAAATTGTGCAGCATTAATGTTTACAGAAAACGTAATTGACACTTATTACTGATTCATAATGAGGGTAATTCGAGATATAATTAGTATTAGATTGCAGAGTTGAGCGCAACCACTATTAACCAAGGGTAGACAACAACTGTTACTGTTTTGCCCCTTTTGAATTTTATTGCACGTGGAAGATTAACAAACGAACCTCCGCTTAAACGCGTAAACGCTTCGTTAGTGTATTGGCTTATATTAATATGTAAGACACATAAATCAGTAAGCGGTCATTCAGAATCCTTCCCTTAAAATTTATCTATACGTCTATAACATTCAATTTAAACCATTTCTCCAATGTTTCTTTATCTAAATCTGTTGCCAACAATCAAGCGCTCCTAGTTCTAAAAGTAAAAGCTCCTTCACTGTTCGATCAGCGGTAACGAGTCGTTTCATGAACTCAGCTGGGAATTGTATATTTATTTTGAAAATGTGACACGAATTGCATATCTTTCTCGCAATATTTAATATTGTATATTGTATATTGCCGTATCTAATGCGCTTGTTAGAGATGCTTACATGGTCATACCACGTAACTCGCTTTGAACTTATTTATGTCTTTCTCTAACATTTGGCAGGGAACCCGCGACCCATTCACCGAACCAGACGTTTAGATTTCGATACTCGGGGGTAATCTACAGTTTATCAAACAATAACTTGTACGCCTGTAAGCTACATAGTACCGCTTTAAGGTGGTATTTTTGCCCTCAGTTAGTTTTAATGAATCGTCTTTAACATTACTAAATATCCTACTAAACGAATTAATTGTGTGGTGTAGGCGATCTTCAAGATAATAATTAGCGCATTTACGAGTACAAATACGTACTAATTGCATATTGATTCTAGCTTTTCGAAGATTTTCAAAATTTTATTAATGCAGTAGGAATTATACTTTTTGTGACGGGAGACCTTTGCGCTATGTCCTAAAATCGTGTATGAGGTGGTAATTCCTCCGAACTTACGGAGT
>JAHWXV010653306.1:0-14270 GCA_024586415.1 Phrixothrix hirtus
CTTGGATGGGTGACCGTTACAATTATTGTTTCCAAAATAAACGTAGCCAATAGTCTAATGATTTGTGGACACTATTGGCATATGTGCGTAAGAGAAAGTCGTGTGTTGTTTCACACCAGATTTTTTAAATTTATATTCTCTGGTTATTTAATTGCATTTCATATGAACTAAGCGGTTTCTCCAATAAATTTCTGCAAATTGAGTAACAGGAAGTATTTACAGTATCTAAAAACTAAGAGTAGAAAAATAAAATTTTATGTTTAAATAGGCCACTTGCCTAACATGCGACGACAAACATTTAGCTAAAATGAATTATCGGAAGTTCCACTTTTTTATGTGATTTTCTCGAAAACGGTTACAACTTTTTTTCTAAAACTTACTAGAATTGTTATGTCTTTGATGCCCTTTTACGCGAACTCTTAGGTTTCTCTAGAAAAGATGCGCTGAATCGAGTTAAGCAGCGTTTTGCGTATTCAGTAATTTGGTTGGATGACCGTTGCAGTTATCATTCCCAAAATACATATGAATTAATATTTTAATGATTTGTGAACTACGACCGAAAATTTTTTTTATTTAAAAATTTTTATCGTTAAATGATTACAATACGACGTTTCGCTTAAGGATAAGCTTTATCAGGTACACAAAATTATCAATTTTCTGAAGATGTCTTAGTGAATGATAGAGAGTTAAAATTAAAATAGGTACAAAAGTGTGTTAAAAACACTCATTTTAAAATTTTTTTGTACAATATAGGACATTTAACGAAAAGTACTTGTATTATATAAAAATTTTTAAAATGAATGTTTTTACATCTTTTATACTTTAATAATTATCGACTGGCTTTGCGTATAAACTAAAATTATATATAGTATTACAGTCAAGCAAACGCAAATATCAATAATTTGTGAACGTTATTTACATAACTATTCATTTTTTATTTAAATTGATAAATTATTTCTGTGCTTACGTTAAAATTCCATTACAAAGCTTTAGTGTATATGTATGAGAAAGTAATTAATATCAGTAACCTTAAATTAAATTTAAAATAGAGAAAGCCGTGTGTTGGCTTAAACCAGATATTTATATTTAAAATGACGTGCAATCAACAAGAGTTAAGAGAGTATGTGTACAACCCCCTTCGATGTTGTGTTAAACTAGTTGGCATTTCTAGTATTTTGCGTTACGATCATTCGCCATAGTGAATTTATATTTTGCTTTTCTACACAGAAGGCGATAAAAGTGAACAATAAATTCAAAAATCGATTAACTATAATTACGTACTGTATAAATAAAAATTTCTTGAAAGTGGTTTCATTTTAATTTGCAAATTCTACAAATTTGTTGTTAGATGATCTGCAGCTGGGTCTGTGTGTAAAATGCTCACAAGTGTATTTGGATCATTTTAGCATGAATCGAATGAATTTTGTGCATTGATTTATAACTATGGATGAGACACGGATCGAACATTACATGCCCGAATCCAAGAAGCCGGTTGCTGAGCGTCAAAAAAAGGTCAAGCTGATTCATTTGCAGTCAAGACTGCGGTGTCAGTATTTTTGGACACTTTATTTATTTATTGTTTTTAGACAGGTAAAAAACAATCTCAGAATACCAGCGATGCAAAATTGTTGGAACATTCGTTCTTTCCTTTCAGCGCTTTTCAAAGCCCAAGTCGCCGGTTGGCGTTTTTCATTCAATGATGAAGACTGCTGTTGCATAACACGGAAAACCATTTCAGGACGGAATGATGTCTTTGGAGCATTGCTTCAAGGAGATTGTGTCGAAAAATAAAATGATTTTTTAAATAACAAACACAGTCTTTTATTTGATACAGAAACTTGAATCTTTTATCAATTAATGTGAATGTTTTCCCAAGGATATAGCGCTAGACTTTACCTTCTATTTATGCTGCACTTCTATTATTCGAAAAATGTTAACAAAGTGAATACTTACATAGACGCTTTTGTATGTAAGTTAACATCGGTGTATATGCTGAAAAGTTTATATTTAAAGGTGACACATTTTACCTTCTAATATGCCGAAAGCTTTCCCTCGGCAACTAGATAAGACGCTAGATGGTGTAAATGAGTACTGAGTAATTAAAAATTAATTCTAACCTTCATTATAACTCAAAATGAGTAATTCCATTGCTTTTACACAATTTAAAAATGTGGGTCATTAAAATGTAAAAATTAAATGTTTTAGGGTACACATAACAAAGGCGCGGCAACTGGAAGTTATGATTTCTTCAAAACTTTGGTTCCAAAAAACAAAAATTTTCAAAACCACAATATTTGTAGGTTTAGCAAGAAAATGCTCAAGGTGCAGTTCTCTCTTTGTCCACGAATAGGACAGCGCTGTGTACAAACTACTCAGGTAAAACCAGGTAGGTATCTCGCGTTGCCTGCCTACTATACGAAAGTATCAGTATTCTAAAACACGGGCTTTGAGCAACACCGCGCGTGCACCTGTATTGCTTCTACCCGTCGGGCAACAAGTGTTCGTATGTGCGTATGTTTATGTCAATACATTAACGGTCAACTATTTAATGATGTGCCTTTTTTGAATCAGTGCCTTACGAAGTGCTCTTGGAATATTCATTTGCTGTGCCTTCCATTTGTTTAATTTTTATAATTCAATATCGGAAATTGTTTAAATTAAATAATACAAAAGTACGCTTTTTAATGTGTTTTCACATTCGCGTCAAATTAAATCAAATAATAGAAGCTGAAATCCACTTGTTTGCTAATTACCCGTAAATACTAATGTAAATAATGATTTCTTAAACAAATACGGGACAGAAACTGAAAATGTAGTAATGTGATGAACTTGTGATTAAATCTATGTTACACGAATTATTAAATAGTTCAAGTATTGTTTCTAATCAAGCATGGCTTCTGACGAGGATTGTAATACAACCTTTTCTTATCCGTAAGTATGAAAGCTGAAACCGACAAGTTGGTATACTAAAATAACCCCCGATTATGATTATACAAGAATCCCGCAAATCTTTTATTCATATATTAGTAATAAAAATAGCCCGTTAGTCCTTACAATATTTTGTCGATTATTTTCAAAAAGTATTAATTTTTCACCAAAAAACTTAATTCAAAAATTGCGTATATTGTAAAAAACGTTTTCTATCGCTAACGCAAATTTTTCAAGCCACCCAAAATTGTGCCTTTACATAAAGGGTCTTATCATTAACAGGTTTAAACGCAGGACAAGACAAAGGTATTTTAGCAGAGGCAATTTCGCAAACCTTTAATTAAAAAAAACTTTTTCCATAAAAAGTTGGCGCAAGTTGCGATCTCTGAATTGAAAATTGAAAAACAGGGTAGAATAGGTAAATAAATTGCTTAAAATTAAAATTCGAGCCGTGCTGAACGTGTCATAAAATCCACGGTATAAAAATGTTTAATTATTACTGCTTGTCAAATATTTTCCTATAGAAAAACGTTTAACCTATACAACCATTCAAAATTTAGCTTTACATAAATCAATATGCTAAAACATAAATTTAAAACCGGACAGTCAATAGTGCATCTGCCTTTTCGCGTTCGAATAAATTTGGATAGTTTACCATAATATTTGCGGAATTTGCTTTAATTTCAAAGTCAGTAGTTACAAATAGAAAATTATTATTTTGGTTTCGGAAAACGGTAATTTTAAGCACTAATGTAAATAATATAGAATTGTCACATACAGAAATATATTGTTATACAAAGAAAGCTAGGTCAAGGTAGTCCTTGTAAACAATCGAATCTGGAAACAATGGATCAAAAGAATTCCTTACATTCCTCAAAATTCAAAAAGTTAATTTAATAGAATATTTGCTTTCGCAGAGTACTTAAATCCTTGCACTTAATAAGACCAAGAGGCTAATTCCCTGCAATGGATTAATACCAGTTCTGTTCTTCTATTTCTAATTTAAATTAAAGCAGTGCCTGGTTTTTCAAAAATTTATTTATACAATTAGTTACGTGTATCTATTTACCTACTTATTTAATACTTAGGGTTTTGTTTACCATTCTTTATCACTTCAAGCTCTTATCTTGACATCTAATTATAATACGGTTACCAAGTTATTCCATTTATTTTCAAAAAAATTGGCCCCAATAATTCTCGTTAATTAATCTTAATTTGACTGATGACGAATCAATTACCGTCAGACCACACACCTGTTTTAAATTAAACGCTAAACATAACGTTAGGTGTTTAAGTACCATAATTATTAGCATAGCTGTTTTAAATGATCAAATACCTCGAGGGTCGTTTTTTCTGAATTTGTTAACTATAGATTATAAAAGCGCCATTAAACCCCGTTATATCCGTAATTTGTTTATTTTTAAAATAATTTTCTGCACCCTTACTCATAACTCGCGAATCACAACACTAATCTAAAAATTATTCACGAACGTATTCTGCAAGCTCCATGTGCCGATTTTTAAGACGAGGTCTTACGGTTAACGTATGGTTTCCAACCGTGATTCAGCTGAAACTTGAGCCTCTGCCAATAAAATCGCAAACCAACCTTAACATTTGAATTTGTCTTATTTTTCGGACAACTTACCACATAGGCTTACCTTAAAGATGAGTTTTCATAAAGATAGTTTACTGAGTGCTAGTGCAAGCTGCAAGTGAAAATGCTTGTATCAACAGCATCACTATCTACTTAATCGCATACCAGGAGGAGTTCCCCAACAAGTAGCAGCTAGGGAAGCTCTAAAATCGTGTTACCGTGTTACTATTATTACAATAGGCGTCAATAACTTAATCCACAACGTCCTTCCACATTGTTCTACTGTATAACACTATTTACTAGCTGGTAACCGAAGTATTTTACACCCTCGATAGAAACACAAACTTACCTTCTAACCCATTTGGTAGCCCAACTTACCAATTCACTTGAGTCTTATGGAGTGAGCTAGTCCTTTCGGGATTATGTAAGGATTTGCTAAATGAGTGACTTTTTATTACATTTTACAATGTTGGAAGCTAATTTCGCTGACGCTACTTTATTTTTCCATTGTCTTTTCAGTAGTTTTTTAATCTCCTCGTAGGGTTAGGAATAGAATTAAGAAATAAGTTTTGCTTCGCCAGTTTGTCTCAAGTAACGCGGTGAGCACCTTCGCTAGAGCATTTCGCTCCAGAGCGCTTTTTGGACAAACCTTCCTTTGGTCTGTTACTTTAAAAATGATAAAAGCACTTAATTACATTCTTGGAACATTTCAAGCTAAAATCATTTGCGTGTTTCTATATTTGTTAATAATTGAAAACGCCAATTTCGTGCAGACATGATCAAATCTGATACGTTTTTTTTAAATATCTTTTATATATTTCTACGGCTTTACCACATATTAAAAATAAAATTTTATTACCACAATAAGAATCGGGAACACATAATTTACCCAGTGTTGCCAGATGGAGGAAAACTTTCGTAGATTTCAGGAATAATATATAAATAAGTAGGCCTGACGTGATTGTAGAAATTAACGAAAGTCATATGTACACGAGCGCATACAACGTGGGAAGTACACTACCATAAAGAAGGGTCTCTATCTATACAATGCGTTGCTGCAATAAATTGCATGCCAAGTTTCCATCCAAACCATACAATTTTGCTGTGAAAAATCCTAGGATCTTTGATTTTTGCAACACAGCCTATAAGTAACTTTCATGTACTAATTTGTTTTTTATTTTGTTTTGTGGTTGAGATTTCGGGAAGCGGAAATTCTCTTAGTTCTCTTGACTTCAACTACTATGGCATTTGCCATGCCGAATTTGGCGGGATTCCACCGACAATAGCGATTCTTAACATGCCAAACATCACGTTACAAGGGACCTACGATTTTACATCCTTATCTGAGAAGAATGCCCATCATTACATTTCTCTTCGCTGAAAAACTTAACGACCTCGATCGGGTTTGAACCCGCATAGCGTCCTTTGAGCGTAGAGGAAAAACGTAAAATTGTAGCGTTTTTTCGTAATATAAAAATATAAAATTCATAAGTGCATTTTGAACATGAAAGGAAACTTGTCGGTCGAAATCTTCCATACATACAACTTGCAGCAATATAATTGCTGTACGAATTGCATGGCTGCAAATGCAGCCTAGTCACAAAAAATTTAGGCTGAGGACAAAAGATATAGAATGTCCAAAATGTGTTTTTAAAGTAGTCGCGAAACGAAACGATAGCTTGGTTGGCGAGTTGAGGTTCTACCAATACCTTTTCCGGGAAACATCGGTAAAACCTCAACTCGCCAACCATGTATCGTCGTTCAGGCTTACGTAAAAGTCAAAGCAACTTTAAGTAATTAAATGAAACGATAGCTGTTTATAATATTGTTTTAGAAAACATCTACCTAGGCAGAATTTGGATGACCAAAGTTGTTGAAATTTAATTTGAGCGATTTTTGATAAATCATCGTACCATTAGCTTATTCGCATTTAAAATATTGAACGGGATGGGAGGTCGCTTAAAAAGTTTGCTCAAAGGCATTAAAACTTTAAAAATTAATTCGATTTTTACATTTGTTTAATATTCAAAGAAGTACAGAAATAGCTAAACTTATTGCAATATTTGAAGTGGACAATTTCCTAAAAAACAAGTGGACGACACAATATGATGATAATACAATTTTTATAACGAGTTCACCCATCATCTCGGTTCTATTGGTTACATGTCTTTCCACAACTCGGGCAGGTATAGAATCAAGTATAATATTTTTGCTACAAGAGAATTCCTACGAGCTAAAATTATCTCAACTGCACACAAAAATGTTTAATTTAAGATCGGCCACCTAAAACAAACTATGATAAGTATATCTTCAAACAGTCCACTGTTTGTGGTAAATTCTATATTGGAGAAAGTAAAAGATCATTGGAAATAGGGGTTAACGAACATAAGAGATTCTTGAAAAATCTACAACTGGCGATCATTGATTTGAAATACGTCATAATATTTTTTGGAAAAATGTTAAAATTATTTACAAAGAAAACCCATGGAAACTGCATTTTGAAGAATTCTGTTGGTTTAATTTTAATTAAAAAGATTTTATTTTAAACATTGCCTTGTTTGGTCCCTTTTGTTTTAGTGTCAATTGAATTGCCAAATTGATTCTATTATGCTTGATAACGAAGACAGATTTTTTTCGTAACGTTGCGTTTATTTTATTTCATTAGTTCAGATATTACTTGTTCAGTTATTGAGTTAATAACCCTTCAAAACGTTTTAGCTTTTTGGTTTTTTGCAAAGGTTTGTCTTCCCCCTATTATTTTTTATTTTAGCAACGTGTAATAAAAAAATTATTATAATTTAATAAAGAGTTACCCATAATAATTAACATTAAAAAATTAAGATGAAGATATTTTCTACGTTTTTGAAAACCGAAGTAATAAATTATGCTTGAGATATTTATTGGAGATTACAAGAATTATAGTCTATTTTACTATACTAACCCTTGTAATCCGCTATTGTACAACAGCTTAAGAATGATTTATTATTTCGTCCGTCAAAAAATAGATTTATAGAGATTTAATTTATCCACAAATTGTGCTCTTTGAAGCAAGTGTTGCATTGCTTCTACGATAAAAATTGTTATAATATTATTGCTTTTTAAAAGTAATATATCAAAAGGCTCCAGGCTTGAAGAAATTTTCAAATGTGTTTATTTAGCAAATATTATTACAAAGGTTGCTTAGAGTATAAATCTAAAGAACATCTACCATGGTGACTAATTTTCTCTGAACTCTGAAAAAGTTTCTGAGAGCGCCATTTTTTAAAATTTCAGTTACCATTGAGGTGCATTCTTCTACAAAATTGAATTAGTTCTGGGCGAGATGGTTATATTATGGAAGACTATCTTTAATCCTGAAAACCATGAAACCCTTTCTTTTGACACGGTAAATTTGATGGAAGGGGACGGCCAAAATCAGTTTCTTTGGAACTTTACGAGATAACATACCACCTTTGCTTTTAACTTTATGTAAACAGTATAATTTTGTTTATTTCAAGACTAAATAGTGCCAATCTTTTGGTAAAAATTCTTGTACAACTTTGTTTCAGATCACCAAGATACCCGATAGCACACCTGAATATAAATCTAATTATTTCTCAAAACCTTGCAAGAAAGTTTCTGAGAAGCATCTTTTTAAATCATAATTTTAGCCTTAAAATGGCGTGAAAGGATTTTATTCAGGAAAACTATGGAGATTCAATAAATGTTCTTATGAAAGTAATGCTTTGTCAAAATTTCACATAGTTTAATCCTAGAAATCATAAAACCTTTATTTTACATATGATAAACTTGAACAAATGGGACGGCTAAAATCAGTTCTTTCGGAAGCTTTTATTTTGAAAGAAAACAGTGTGTTAGTTTGAATTTTGTCCTTGCTTTGTAACTTTCTTGGGGATTTCTGCCAAAGATTTATTTTGAAGGATATTTTAACATACTTTCAAGCTTATTTTCTTTGACAAAAACCTTGAGAAATTGGGCAATATTAATTCTTTGCAATCACTTTATGAGGATTTTATAATATCTACAGCGCTAAAATCGTGCCAAAGATATATCTGCAAAATCAAGGCATTCAGGAATATTTACAAAACGGAAAAACGCATCATTTGTTGTTTAAAGCGAGTAGTGATTTTATTAGTTTTAAATTGTAACAATTTTTAACACAATATTTGGAAAACAATATAAAAACTTAGGTACTGGTAGTCTTTTATCCAAGTGCGCAATTTTAAGTATCATTTAAGTCTGTTTAGAAAAACATCTCCATTATAATTTTTTAATAGATATGTTACTTGCTATAGTCAACTCTTTACTAAATTGTAATAAATGTTATTGCAAAACTTGCCAAATAGTATGATTTTATAGGGTTCGTTTGGGGCACCCAATCTTAATTTGAAAGTCATCATTGCTCTAAAAGATAAATTTTAGCTTATTGGATTCGCTTGTAGCAAAACGTGCATTGATTGAGGTAAACTATTAAAGCAAAATTTATTGCTGAAATCTATTTTTTAAACAATTTCGTATACGCATTTCGTCAGCTTAAAAACCTCTCATGTTTTCACATACATACAAAGTGTGGAAGATGTAGTTAAATCCTGTTTGCGCGAACTGTGTACATCCAAATTCAACAAAATTGTCCCGGTTGATGTTACCAAAGCTAAACAAGCTAACTGATAGTTTACACAAGTATGGGTTTAACATTAGGAACCCTAGTTGTAGTACACAAACTTTTGTTAGAAGTGTACAAGGTATATCTTAATTTTGAATACATTTGGAGCAAAATGTCAGATGAACGCAAGGCCTATTTTTGATATTTACAAGTTTACGCTAATTTGAATATTGTTTGTGAAAGGCCTTTATCTTTAAAACATAAACTGTTTGGACAGTAGTTGTAAGTCAAAAATGTGACATCCAGACATTTGTTATCAATTTTTAGCTACGTTTACAGCTTCAAATTGCTGGCCAAATAAAGGCAATTATGAGTATTACTTCCTATATTACAGATATCGAAATCCTACATTTTTTACTCCAAATGTCTTCAGAAATCAGTTCCGTCGCGAATCACCCTGTATATATTTTTGAGAAAATTTAGCAGCAGGAATTTGTGAATTACAATGTAAATTTAACATTAAAATATACGTAGTTACTAATAATAAAAAATATTCAAAAATAATTAGTGATACCAGGAAACCATCAATCAAGCTTCTATATCGGTATGAGAATATCTCTTTTTGGATGAATTTGCAGTATTTATTGTTCCTAAAGGCGGATTTCCATTGTGTGTTGTATTTATGTACAATGTACAAAGCGACGGCAAATATTGTACTTCGATATTTAATAATGCAATAATTTATCAGTATGGACACACCTTAAGCCGCGTCCACAGTCGCACATTTTATCTATTGGTTGAATGTTTAAATTCAACGCGGAAATTTTCGCCACGCGGAGATCTATTGATGTAAATATTTATGTATATTGTGTGTCGTGCTCTGTTCGTTCGTAAACAAAAGTTGTAGCTAATTTCTTTGATGTGAACAAACCGAAAGTCGATGGATCGCGTGCATTTAATGTTGTGAAAATTCTTGTATGTGTTATCATGTGGCGCACATGTTCACACTGACGCAAATTTGGCGCGCACGCAAAAAACAGTCAGATTTGAGGTATACTATTAGGTTCCAATTCAAAACACTTTTTTCTCGAAACAATGATTCCTTCTTGTTCATAAAATTAATTTAATTATAACCAGAGCCCGGACTATCGAACTGATCAACAATCCAACTTTTGCCTATGTAAGTAGAATGTTTCAAGTAACCAAACGACAAACTACATCTCGTCCAATGACGAACAGTATAACTGCTATAATAAGGTGCAAACTAATCTGGCGGAACTGTTTAGTTTCGTCCATTCCATATTTACGTGCGTCTATTGGAATAGTTGAATTTCTATGTGCGTAGTTCTGCATTTGGTTCGCGTAAATCTTTAACGAACTATTACAGTCTTCTACGCGAACACGTAGCGGAGTTTGCCTCGCAGTTTAGCTCCACATTGACTGAGCTATGTTTAAACTTGCTACATGTTACTGACCCTGCGATAGGTGTTGTGGTCAGAAATATAATATACTATATCTAATTACTTAAAGTTTCTTAAGTAATTAATTTTCGCCATTACAGCTTCTCAGGGTAATATCATAATTGCCACCAATGCAACGGTCACAAGTACTTATTTGTTTGTTTCCGCAGCTGAAGATTCGTAGTGTTGAAATTTTCTTCGCCTTCATAGCTTCATATGTTGTGGATCTCAGCATGCTCACTGGAATTTAGTCAAACCTGAAGGCGTTCCAACGGGCCAAACTTCTGGGCCTACTGTTTTACCTCAATTTTTTATTTTTTCATTTTAGTAACATTGACCTGCATTAAACCCGCGACCTTGTGTTTAGAAACAAACATTCTATTCGTTTAAATGGCTTAATCTTGCATATTATACGTTTCAGTAAAAGCGAATGTTTCACTTTGCGATTGCAATTTATTTCATAAACATTTGTTAGATTCACTTTTAATTTAAAGAAGAATAAATTAGTGAATATAGTGTGAAGCGACTTTCTATTAAAACCTTTGTAGCCACTTGGTAGATGAAACTTTGGAATCTGTGAATAAGTTTGAAAACTTTATTAATTAACTATTGAAGCGACGGTAATAACTTTTGCACTTCTAGGCATAAAATATCATTTTTCATATTGCAAGTGCGTCTTTTTCATCTTAAGGTATAGCCTTCTTTTCAATGTAACTTTTTGTAAAAAATTGCAAATTGAAAATAGTTAAATAGTTACATCATTCGTGCAATATGCATTAAGGTGTGCTTCGCACTTTATGCCACCATTTTCACGCCGCAATCCAAAAGCAAGGTTTTCACTCAAACTAATTTAATTTCGGTTTTTATAACTATAACAGTAATACCAACATTAGAACTAAAAATTAACAATTTGAAAAAGAACTTAACAGAAAACATTAATTCATAACAAACACAAGGACTTCATAAGCACAGAAAAATTAACAGGAACGAGAAAATTATAATTAATAAAATTTAAAAAACAAAATTTTTATTTTTCTTTAATTAAGAATTGTAAACAAAGTTTAAATTAAACTAGTTTTATTTATAACTCAGCATAAATAACGATTTTGTTGCAACGCAGCTCATCGTATAATAGAGAAATTAATAAGATTTTAAAAAAATGTCTAGGTTTCTTCAACACTAAATGAAGAGAAAAAAGAAGTTTGTGCAATAGTCTGTTTCCAAAAACTGAGTGCAACTTGTGGTGCCCTTATAATATAAACAAGAAAGGCAAACAATTCTTGCTCAACTTTA
Organism: Phrixothrix hirtus; assembly: GCA_024586415.1. Classification (NCBI taxonomy): domain Eukaryota; kingdom Metazoa; phylum Arthropoda; class Insecta; order Coleoptera; family Phengodidae; genus Phrixothrix; species Phrixothrix hirtus. The sequence goes on from JAHWXV010653306.1 coordinate 11,879, forward strand.
AATAACTCAAAAAGGGATTAACTAACTTTTCTTTATATAAACCTTTATACAGAATGCGGCAAAACGGATTAAGCAGTTTGGAGGGGGGACTACTCGGGCAGGTGTTGAGGTACGCAGGTGCGGCTGGTCTCGCTGTGCCCATTTCAGTCGCCATTATGATTTGGACTTGAGAACATCGAAGCTTGGCTGTGCGGGCTTATTTTGAAAACAACCACTCTGTAATCGAGCTTTTCGCCAACGGCTTAGCGTTCTGCATAACAACGCCATTTCTAATCCAAACATAATTCTTTCTTGGGTTAGGCGGTTGAAATAAACTGGTGGTATGCTAAGAAGAGGAACAAATGGATAGTGCAGATCAATAAGAACACCGAAAAGTGTGCAGCTGGTTAGAGCATCGATTGAGCGATCGCCACGTCGTTCTGCTCCCTACAAAATAATGGTGGCTTAGAAATTGTCAGCAAATGCTTGCATAAATCCCTCCAGCAGCTGCTTTCTTCCCTAGTGACGAAGCACATTTTTATCTCAGATCAGCTGTTAATAAGCAAAATTTTCGCTACTGGAGTTCCCCGGACATCTGATCTCTCGTTTAGGTGATGTAGGATGGCCAGCGCAGTCGCCAAATTTGAACGTTTGTGATATTTGTTTTTCTGATATCGGAAGTAAAAAGTGTTCAAACATCGCCCTCACACCTTACCAGAGCTAAGGGAGAAGATCATTGAAGAGATTATTATTATCCAAAACTTTAGAAACCGCCTCCAGCAGTGTGTTGATGCTAATAGCCTCCATTCGAGTGACATTATTTTTAAAACTTGCTTAACTAAATGGTATATACTGATGAATTCAAAAATAAAAACAGTGTTTCTCTGTATACATCTGTTAATTTTTTATAACCCATCAAAGTTGCTTAATGCATTTTGCTGCACCCTGTATTAAATTTAAATTTCGCTTTCCATAGCTGTATTTCCTTTTAAGGTTTTATTAGGGTAGGTAGTATATTTTCATAACGCAATTTAGCCGAATACTGATTACGTGTCATACCCTCAAAAATTGCAAGTAATGTTTTACCTGATAAGTTTATAAATGATGATTTTTCTAGCGATGAATTCCTTGCAATAAACGAGAACTGCAAGCAATTGGAAATTTTATTCTAATGTGCATGCGCAAAAGTTATCCGATAAATAGCCAAAATAGCGGAAGCATATCGCTACAACCAAAGTTAATTTTGAGGTTACGTTATTGTTTTTTATATTTTCTCAAGATGATTAGCAGATCCAGGAGATGCGATAACCCTTAAAGATAGCTTCGACGTGAGTGTCGCGTGATTTTGACGTTTGCGGGTCCATTAACAATATGGCTTTGATTTACCTACCTCTTCTAAAAAATTTTAATCATAAAAGAGGCTAAACAGTACTGTTTTTCCTACAAGATTTATCGTCGCTTCTAGAGATTAAACTACGTTAGTAAGATAAACAAATTCCAAGCAATAGAGATCCATAAATCTATTATGACTGAAACATGTTTATATTCTGCACATTTACTTCAAATAAATACTTATATTAAATCTCAAAAATTAACGTATACGTCTTTTAATATATCACAAATCTGTTCGTGAAGTTGAAATTGATTTGGCAAGTTTCGGTTATCCAAAATGTACGTATGTGCATAAAAATAAATTGCCTTAGTTGAATCTAAAATTAAATTGTAATTAATCTTAGGATAAACATTATTAATTTAGCAATTATAGCATATTAGAAGTATGAAATTAAAGATACACTTAATTAGCAACCGGTTAATGAGCAACATATTGTGTATAATTTATACAGCCACAATTGCGTATATAGGTACTTATTAAATAGAGTTTAAATTCCTTATTTTGGCAAAGTTTTTCGGCAATTTTTTATGCCGCATTTAATAAATACACGTATTTTTTCATTGATCCAGAAGTTATTTAAAAGTTAGGTATTGCAAATAACGTATTATCCCAATAATAGGTATCGCTTTATAAACACATAACCCGAACCATTCAAGAGGAGTTAAATCCGATTATTCAAAATTGATAGAGACGTTAAAAACCCCACTTCCTCACCCACAAGTTCTGTCTCAATTTCTTAGGTTTACTGCCAGTATGTCGTATCTTCATCTATTTTTATTTGTGTAGGTTCTAACCATTCTTTAATATAATTTTTTATAACTAATCCTTCTGCCAGTGAATATTAATGCAATTTGGCGCGAGGGGGTAAATATATTGCGAGTTAAACAGCTAATTTGCATATTTGTTTCCAAAGCTGAGTGTTTCGTTTTTAAATCAGCAGTAAACAAATTTCTAAACTCGCATTATCTTCCAAGCCGGTTATCGCAGTTAAATTTAGAATCTCGTAGTAAATAAATAATA
>JAHWXV010653314.1:0-14264 GCA_024586415.1 Phrixothrix hirtus
TTAGTTCAAAATTGCATTTTTGTTGTACTTGATTGTTCAGGTATTTTTGAATTTAGGTGGGTATTTAATTAACTGGTCAAATTGGCCATAGCAATATCTATCTTTATTTGTACTTGCTAAGCCTATTTATTTGTTATATACATTTATTTCATGAGTCTTCTACAAGACATTGGGCTAGTATCTGGAATTATACATTTGAAAGTTGTGGTATCGTTGCACAGTTTCTATTGCTAGCAAGTAGACATATGCTGCATGTGTTTTTATATGAAATAATAGTAGTGTAATTGTGAGACAACATTTATTACAGAAAATATCAAGGATTGTAACAATCAGAGCCAAATTTTACCAACACTAAGACTTTTCAAACGTATGATCATTTTCCATGGAAATGATTGTTAACTGCAATCGTTGCTGTGGTAATAATTAGTCAGTTAAGTTTATCGGCAGTTAAATACTTCGTCGAAAGTGACCCTCAAAGCAATAGTATTGTCGAGACTAACATCATTAGCTGCAGTCATAGTCGTATGACTTTGGAACTTTAATCAAAAATTGAAGTATGTGTGTAGTCAAATCTTATTATTGCTCTGATTTAATTACTAAGTATAAATATATAAATATATAATTAAAATGACTGGAATACCCATGTTGACTAGCAAGTAAAAGGCATATGCTTCATAAGTGAGCCTGCAAATTATTCCTGGAAATTTGAAGGTTGGAAATTCTTCTACAGGAGTGATGAAATCATTTAATGGAATGTAAACGGCAGATAGGTCAAGAATTGCTAACATAAATTCGACAGTTATAGTTGAAGGCAAAAATTACGTTGTTCCATCGCTAGAATTTAGAGGACACCGTTATATTAAAACTTAGGAAATAAAGGATGAATTTGTAGATTTAGCTCAAAGAATAATCTAAAGATTGTAATATTCAATTTTTTCTTGCCGCTTTTAACTTCGCTTTAATTTTAACTTTTTGAATTTAGTAAAGCGCGCATTTCATTTAAAGATGTTTCCGCGCCTCGTTTTTGATAGTCCCGTGGTTGATTAAACCTCGAGGTCGAAAATTGCGCTTGGCGATAGAACTTTCACTTGTATTAAAACTTTTATTTATGGAAGTGTAGGTTTTTGTGTTTAATGTTTGCGGCCGTTATAATTTTGGTAAACCCTTGCCCTTTTATATTTTCTTAAATTTAACTCCCATATTTATTTTAGACGCTCCAGATTTTAAGTTCATATTTAAGAATAATTCCATTCTCAAATACTGGGCCTGGTCCTTTATTGGATTCTCCGCTCATAAAATAAGGGGTAAATATATATTTTTGGTATTTATTTTTTTGTAACGCTTGGCGTTCTAGAAAGCACCGGGAGGCGTTTAAGTGTGGCAAGATTTTTAACCACCGCTCACAGCTGCGGCTTATTTTCTGCGTAAGACCACGCCTGATAAGGCAGGAGAATTCCTAATTCTTTAGATATAAAGATTGTTGTCCGCTGGAAGTTTCTTTATCAATTAAGAAAAGTTATAATTGAAGGATTTGCTGCGCAAGGGTTTCGAAGTGAAATTCTGTGACAATTAGAGTTCTCAGTCATTAAGAATATTAATATATTAATTTAGCTCATTTTTATATTCAATCTTTAATCATATACATTTGCTTTAACGTAAATTTCTTAGGTCATCTAATTTGTCTTATCATAACAACTTGCTTCATATCACCTACAACGAATTTTTATTTGTGACCTCAGCCGCTTTAAATTTTTGAAAGCGAATCTACCTATCCGTAGCGTTATCAAGTCTGTTGGTATTCAATATTTTTTTAGAAAACATTTATCAAAACAAGAGCTCCTCTTTTGTTATAAATTTATGGTAGTTTAATAAGAAAATAATTATCCCATATTTTTGTTTATTAAGATACAATAACTGTAGGTTTATAAGTACGCAAAATTATTTCGGCAGTTTGATTTATGTTACTCAATTTAATTAACATCTTACATACCTCAAGGGAATCTCGATGTCTCACCCTTGAGGCTGTGGATATTCGTTGGTAGGAGATACTGTGGCGCCCTTTTCCATTTGTATATATAATTGTAATATATTTATTATTAGATGTCAATTAACTAGCCCACGAATATATTATTAGTGCTTGACAGTTGGTTTTGTTTTTTTGGTTTTTTTATACAGGACCCAGACTGCTCCCTGAGATTACACAACGCTGGGCCAAGGGCATCCCGAAACAAAATTAACAGTTACAAGATAACTAGAGAACTGGATTCAGAAAGGCTGAAATGTACTTGTTTAAAATAGTTCGGCGTGAAAGTTTTCATAATCTACATACTGACATAACCTACAAGGTTCCTTAGATGAGAGTAGGTTGTTTCGAATAAAAACTAAATTAACTTTGCGAGAATATACCTGGGAAAATAACGTTCATATTTTATTACTTTCAAATCATGAAACCGTTTGTAAATTTATATAGGAAGAACATCGAGTTTCGAATCATGCTAGAGTAAAAACTATGTTTAACAGCCTTACAGAAAAATTCTTGGTATTGCAAGCTAGGAAAACGGTTAAACAAGTTTTGTTAAGATGAAGACATAGTCGCAAATCGTTACAATCGTCACTTTGTTGAACTTCTAAAAGACAGATTAGAAATACTGCAGTATTTTCAATAATAGGCGTTGATGCAGTTTACCGCAATACCGAAAAGGTGGAGAGAAAACTTGGACTATAGTCTTTAGTTATACTTTATATCATGCTGTGCATGGTGAATTACGAGGTAACGTTTTAAAATCGAATATCGAGTTATTCTAACATTCCTTACTAAACAAAATCTATTCTTAAAGTAATGTAGGTTGTATGTGCTGAATTGCCCTTCAAAGTTAACTATTTGTGAATTTTAAAACCTATTTAAGTATGGGATCATAATGCCCTTCAGGTCGTCCCACTGTAGTTATCATACCAGATATCGTTGCAAAACCAAATTTTTGATACTTGGGGATGCTATTTAGACTCAAGCCGCAGTCAAGTTGATATACATGATTTTTTCAGCCGAGAAGAACTAAGAATTGATATGATTCTTCAAAAAATCCAGCAACAAACCTTGTATTTATAATAACGCATACGTGCTTGAGGTAAACTCAAACTCTCTTCTTTCACAATCACCTAGGACATTTATCTTTATCTAGAGCCTTATTATTTAAGTAGCAAATAAATGTTTTCAACAGAATCGTTTATTCAACGAAACTGAATAAACCATTAACGATACTACAGTAATCAAGATTTATGTCTATAAAAATTATTGTAATATTATTAATTCACTAGTCCAATATTGACAATTCAAAAAATTAAACTTACTAATTGAATTCGTTTACTATATTTAAGGCGCTGATGTTTTATAGAAAAAAATGAAATTAACCATTAAATGTAACAGTGGATATCTCAAGGTTTATACTGGTTAAAAATTCCCTTTATTAAGTAAATTCTACTTCTAAAGAAATAGCAGTTTTAACAAAGAATAAATGCGATATCTGCATTTGTATTAATATTAATTAATTTTAACTATTTTCACGAAGGGTTGATAAGTTATATGTTGTCCAATTTATATCTCTTTGCATCGATGTACTGGCGGTTGGTTATATTTATATTATTAACTAACTTGTAGTCATGTTACCTCTATTCTACCACAAAAGGTTTTCGTGAATTGACTTCAACTCTTAGAAGCCCGACATATTAATTGTATGCACTAACAATTGATCATTAATTAATTGCATCTGTTGATTAGTACAATCGCGATTAATTATAAAATAGATTTTTGTTATTATTCAATTACACCATTGCTTTCGTTTCCGGTCTGAGAATATAAAAACGACCCTTGGTAGTTCGCTCGCTTTCCACCGTTTTCCACCAAGGTGATTTCTACTATTTATTCAGGTAATGAAACTGGATTTGTTAGAATAAATTACCGTTTAGCATAAATTTATTCCGAAAAGATGTTCACATGCTAGAATACAATAAGTTTTCAATCTACCTACTGATGCTTGGCAGAGAGGATAGTGAAAGCAGATTGTTAGAATTATTAAGCAATTACGAGAAGTGTAATACTGTAATAAACATATTACAAAGAACTTGTGATGTTACTCTGTGATTGTGAAGTATTTATTAATGCCTGACTTATACATTATGATGAAGGCAACGAAGAATTATTTTGTTAAGGTGCGCTCCTACAGATGGCGTCATACCAATTTTTATAATATCTGCCGATTAATTTGTGTTTGGCAGCAATTTAAAATATACAACTGGTATTAGTATTACTAAAATTGACACCAGTATTTTTGCGTTTTCATTAAACGTAATTTTCTGCGTGGAAAACCAATAAGAAATACAAAACAAAAACTTGGGAAGTATTACGCGGATTCTGATGCTGAGCGACTGGCAGGCCAAAGATACCCGTAAATCAGAGTTAATAACAAAAGTGCAAAATATTGTGTTGTCTGATTGTAGAGTAAATGTACCTAAGACTGTGAACACTTTAAACTTGTTGATTAGTAGAGAGGTTCCAATTTTACATGAGTACTGAGTTTTTTTAACAGTGGACCATTGGAGTAGTGATTGAAACTGTTTAACGGTAATACATCTTAATATTTGCGTCGATGTATTACTATTGATGAGACCTGGATTCACCACTATACTTCAGAATACAAAAGTTAATCGGAACAATAGGTAGAAGTTGGTTCAAGTGTACCTACGAAAGCAAAAGTTGTGCCATCTGCTGGTAAGGCTATGGAAACTGTTTTATAGGATACTTGCGGAATGATTTTCGTTGACTACCTTCAAGAATGTGCAACAATAATAGGAAAGTATTACTCAGGGTTTTTGGACCAGGTAAATGAAAACATGAAAACATTTGTCAAAAAAAATATTTGATTCACCACAACAATAAACCAGCATATTCTTCAGCTATTACAACCTCAAACTGCATCAATTTCGTTTGGAAACGCTTTAACATAACTTATATTTATTTAACTTAGCTCTTGCTGATTTTCTTATTCCCAAACATGAAAACTTTGCTTGCTGGTAAGAAATTATCATCCAATGAAGAAGTCATCGCCCAAATAGGTGCATATTTTGCAAACTTTGTAAAATATTATTTTACTGAAAGCATTAAACTTCTAGAATATCATTGGAATAAGTGTATTGAGTTGGATGAGGAATGTGCTGAATAGTCGAATGTTTTGAACTGAAAAAACAACTATTTATTCCATTTTAACTTGAACTATCATCGTTAGACAGTTGGAAATACACAAGTTTTGCATTAAATCCTTTTGTTTAACAATGTTTTTGTTTTGGTAATTTGCATTACGTTTATAGAATAGTGAAAAAAATATATATTGAAGTGTACCAAAACGTTTTGTACCGTAAATAAAGGGATTCTGTCTAATTTTATTGACTTATACAACAATGCATTGGGCTGTGTTATGATTCAAGCATTGGTACTTGGGGTGCTGAAATTTTTTCGGGAATAGGTATGAAAACACAATGAAAATGCAGTAATAATGTTTCTATTTCTTTTCAAAATATTCTCCCTTAAAATCAGTACAGTTTTGCATGCGTTCTAACCAGTTGTTGAAGCACTTTTTCCGTTCCGAAGATGGTATAGCAGAAATATAAGTTTTGTATGCTTCCAGAGCGTCTTCAGGTGTTGAAAAACGGGTTTCACGCATTTTATTTTTGACAACCGTGAATAAAAAGAAATCATTTGAACTTAAATCCGGACTGTATGGAAAATGAGGTATTAATTCTCCCTTTTTCCGCTTCAAATAATTGACAGTTTGTGATGCTGTGTGTGATGATGCATTATCATGGTGCAAGATGATCCGCGTTTTGCATTAGTTTTTCTGATTTCATTGATGACTTTCGGTAGGTAAATGCTTATACACCAATCAGTATTGACCGTACGACGATTCTCTAAAGCAACGGCTGCAATGTGACCAGTAACACTGAAAAATGTTGCGACCATTTTCTTTGAAACTTTTGTTGAATTCAATTCATCTTGAAATACCCAAACGCGCTCTGATGCTTTGTTTCTGGCTCATATGAATAAATCCAAGTTTCGTCACATATAATGATGTTATAAACCAAATTTGAAGCATCACGGTTAAGCTTTTTCAGAATTTCCTTGCTCCATTGAACACGAGCCACTTTTTGAGCCTGCATTAAATTGTGTGGAATCTATCGGGCACATAATTTTTTCACACCTAAATGGTCATGCAAAATCCTTGATATTTATTCCATGTGAATGCCAAGGGTCGATTCTATTTCACGGTAAGTCACATGCCGATTCATCTCAATCATCTGACGCACGGCATAAATGTTTTTGAAACAACACTAGTTCGCGGACGACCTTCACGAAATTCGTCACTGAGACTACTGTGACCAAACTTTAATTCTGAAAACCAGCGATAAATTGTTGTTTTGAATGGTGCATCGTTACCAAAAGCCGAAACAAGACGATCCATACATTGTTGTTGGGCTAAATTACCTTTAAAGTCATAAAAAATTATTGCAGGAAAATGTTCGTAATTTAATTCCATCTTTGTCAATAGTTGTTTATTTTACTCTTAAATACAAACGTTGCCAAATGATGTTTTATTCAACTATTAATGCTACATAACCAAAAAAATGTCAAATTTTACAATAGTGCCATCTATGATTCTCCAACTACGACGGAAGTACTCGTTTCCCAAAACATATACAGCACCCTTCGTAGTTAACCATAACCTTCATTGTTTTATGCCCCATTGAAATATTAACATTAATTTAGGGTTTTGCACCTTAAAACTATAAGCAAAATAAAAATAAGGAAATTGAACAATATGCCGTAAAATAATCTTAGGTAGATGTGATATCTACTCTAATTGTATTACGAAATTATTGCAGAGTGATATTACAAGATGAAGTACAAATATTGACATTAAATTGAAGACTGCCAGTTACATCTGCTTATGTAGAAAGCCGATTTCAATATAACATTAATATGTGTTTAGTGAAAGGCATTGATCAAGCTAATCCCAAAAATTTAAAAAAAAATCGAATTCGATGTTTCAGTATTATGTCTTAATAGTTGATAGATGTTTAATGCTCATTAACTAAAATCACTGCCGAATAAATTGACCTTTGAATTTCTTAATCGCTCGATTTTCTTTCTTTCTGTAATAAATAGAAAGTGCATTTATTTGATTATTTGAATAACAAATCACTGTGCATTTTAACTTAAAATATCTATGGAAACGTTTTGAAGTTAGTAAGTCTAATCTATACGTACTTTTATGTATTTACATAACTTAAATTCAAGCTGAATAATTATTTTTAAATTATTAGAACCACACAGTTATACATGTCGGTTTAAAGTTTTTGAAGTTCCAACAAATATTATAGATACTTTCGCAGTAATATTGATCTAAATAATTAAGGCTATTACAATTAGCTAACGTATCTTTTAAACGTAAAGTAAAGATTACATAAAAATGCGGATGCCGGCGATCAACTTGAATTTTGGTTGATAAATCGTTTTATAATTTATGGGTTTCCTTTAAATGGTGTTTACAACTGTTGATCCTAGAAGATGAATTGTAAATATTTTTAAACTGCCTACAGAACGCTTAGAAATATTTTCATGTAATCAAATTACATTTTTAATTAAAAATGATATATTATTCCCTTCTTTTAATATAAATACTAAGGTCCTAGAAATTGTGCAAGGGGAATATGTAGAGTAGCACTATTATTGCGTTACCATCCAAAAATTGTATAGTTAGCGTAGTTGATTTTCAAATAAATTAGGGCTTTATACATCTGTATAAATTTAAAGTTGAAATTTGTTGTTGCGCAAATTTCAGTAACGCCATTTAACAATTTCAAACCCAATGGTTTGAAGATGTAGATTATTTCGTATTTTGTTGCATTATAATTGTAGGGCATCTTAACCAGCAGAACGTGGTGGTTCCTAAATCTAATTGAAGATTATCCGCGGTTGATTTTTTCGCCAAGCCACTTACACCAAAACTGCACTATAAGGTTCACATTTCTGGATATGTATATAAAAGAAAACTCAATATTTTAAATAGTAACATATATTCTGTAATGGTTTTTATACAGAAATGTTTTTACATACCAATAAATTGTGCAAAGAAAATCAATTAAAATTAAATACCTGTTGCAATATTTTACCTTGATGTTTTTTGAAGAACTCGCATTTTAAGCGAAGAACAATTTCAACTACAGATAGACTATCGTTTGTTTAGAATGCTTGTACGCTATGTACCTGGTATTGTTTGAAATTACCCATATTTGTTATATTTAAACATATAACAGCGTAGGTATTTGTAATAAGACAATTTTATATGTATAAAAGCTTTATTTACATAATCTATTTTTAATAATACTGAATACCCTTACTAAGAAATGGAAACTTTTGGCTCAAATCCATTTGGTCCAGCACTGTAAGTTACAGAAACTTTCTTCCCCTGTGGATCTGAATAACTGTAACCACCCTGCACATTCATATTGGCGTCTTCGCTATCAGGATTATCTAATTTCCCAGTTTCCTGATGAGAAATTCCGTTGCTGGTTTCAAATTCGAACTGATATCCGTCAACACCAATATTATCGTTTAAATATTTTGTAATAACGGCGTCGGCGTCACCGCCACCATGTTGAGGTCGTGCAAGAACGACAGCGAGAAGAGGTAATAAAACGAACAACTGAAAAAAGATGCGTCGTAAATATTAAGTTGCGACTTTGCTTAATAAAGAATTCATGATTTATGTGATAGTTTTACTTTCGATTAATAACACGGAACAACACTTATCTTGTTATAAAATTTTATAATTTAAACGCACATTTAAAGCCAAAGTGCACCGTTGGTGACACACATTGATATTAATGATATTAATGAGAATATTTAAAAATTGAAAGTATTGCGTAATACCGTCGTTATTTTAGCTAAATTTCTTAACGCGTGTGTAACAGCAAAAACGTCAGTGAAGCAACATTATATATATGTACATAAGTAATAGGTTTTACAAACAACACTCACCGTCTTCATATTGATGGTAATTGTATAGTTCGATGTAAACACCAGAATGCTTAAGAAATTTGTCTGCGCTGTTTATATATCCTTCAAGGGGGAGCACACTTTATGAAACCCCCCATTCTCATGGATGCTGGTAGTCACAGAGTATTGAAATTAATTTGCATGTTATAAGTAATTGTTTAATTAGCTTCAAGCGAAAATTTTCCCCCAGGCATTATTTGACTTTTTGGATGGTTTATATTGTAATATTTATTGACACTTACACATTTAGTGTGTTTATATGGGTTAATAACGACCTATGTACTATGAATTTAATACCTATTAATTGCAATTTCGTGTTTTGCAATTTGTAAAGTAAATAATAGTAAACAGCTTCCTGCTTATGTAAACAGGTATATTAGATGCATACAAATAATAAACGCTTTTTATGAATCTTGTATTTTCCAATATATTCCAATTAGGATAATTGTTTGTATAAACTTTTTCGTTTCTAGCTACCAATTGTTTTCTAAAATAGAATTGTTGAACCAAAATAAATTAATTATTCATAATGTCAATTTCTTTAATTTCAAATGTAGAAGTCGTTGCCTATATAAAATCTTTTGAAACACGTACACGGTAATCCTATAGTCGGAGGTTAATGTATATAGTATATTCTATTTAAAAAAAATCAATTCTTTAATGTTTGATACTGTTGTAACTGGAAATAATTTGCGCACAATGCAGCTAACTATAAGTATAACATATAATTAATTAATTCAACACGAAATATAATGTTTAAGCAGCTAGTCTTTTAGAGATACCTTTTTTAATAAGCGTAGCTATGAGGAACTATTAATAATAATAAAATAGTAGGGAATTTAAAAAAATAGTTAAATATACAAAACAAATAATTATCATAAGAGCGGAATTCAAATATTAAAGCATGAATAAAATAAAAATTTAAATGCATAGATGCAGTAGCATGTACAATTCTATGAATACTGCAAAGACCGCAGAAATTAGGAAATTGCAAAATTTCGATGGTCATTAAATCAAGCAGGGAAATTCAAAGTAACAAAGTATTTTCATAAAAGATTTTAGGATATATGTAACTTAAAAAGTAAGAGAATAAACGAAATGCGTTTGTAAAGTTATAGCGGAATACTTGACTTTCTGACTTAATAATTGATGTTGAAATTAGTCTTGAAAACTGCGGTGAGTATTTTCGTATTGACTTGCCGTGTACGCAATAAGAACAATGAAAGAAAGGCACTTATTATTTCGAAATGAATATAAATAGTATTGACTTTAGCTGTGGCAACGAACTAGATAATCGCTTTAATGTTAAAAAATAAGTCAAGGTCATGCACTGCCTATATCATTTTTATTTACCCATCCTTTTAACTTTTCAAAAACTTTTATTAGTTTCGAACGTTTTTCTCTTAGATAAAATAATATGTAACGCATCTGCTAAAAGGGAAATTCAAAAATTCGTATAATTTCCATACTCGCTAACGCTCGTGCTGCAACTTTCATACTCGTTTTTTAATTAATCCTTTTCCATACTTGTATTTCAATGTACCATATTAATGTAATGACATAAATTAGTCATTTTAACAAGATGCTAAACGAAAATTCAACTCACGAGGATTGTTTGTACAATTTAGTACAATTGGATTTGGTTGCTGTTCGTTACCTTGCACAGTCTATCTGATGTTTCAATTTTTGCCACACACGACAATACACATCAGATGTGTTAAATACACTAACATCTCAAATTATTCCTTTAAAGTGCGCAATACTGTTTACACGAGCATTTTTCTTAATGTAGCTGCAGAAGTAAAAGTCTAAAGGTACTCGGTCATCATGATGGCAATCCCTTCTACTTACTCTTTCATATTCAGCATTATGAAAACAGTTATCCAGAAACTTACGAATACTTTTGCCGTATGGCAAAGGAGCTCCATCTTGTTAAAAGTCTACATTTTTATCTCTAAGTTGCAGAACCATGAATATCAAAATAGTCGTCTAACGTTTTCCGCAAACAAATGCCTTATTACATAATGATCTATAAGGGCCGCCATACCTACATTTTTGAACAAGTTAAATACATGGAACGTGGAATTGTTCATTATTGTTTTTAAATTTTATACGATTACCACTTAGGTAGAAAGCTTACAACAACTGCAGTTTGTAACCCGTAAAGCTGTGCTTCTTCTGGCCTAAAATCGGAGTACCGGTCCGCTCCGAATTCTTAGAGCTCTTCATGTAACTCTCCCGTATAGATTCTTGTATAGTTTTGTCACGAACCGATGGCTTGGCGAAGCCAAAAATGCCAACGTTGAATATTATTTTCATATGGTAGTTTCTCATTGAATACTTGACGATACTCACAATGAATACAACGATTTGAATTCTGCTAGCCAAAGAACGCATTAAACCTTCCTCGGAACTGCCTATATTCTAATCGTCTGGTTGATGTAATTTTATAGTAATCAACGATATAGACAAGGCAGTTCATTAAAATTACATTAAATTACATCATACGCAAGTAACTAGATGCTTGAATGCCATAAGACTATTTTAGATGCTCTTCGATTCAGTATAAGTATACTCACCTTTTTTTACTCGGATACTGTAAGAGTTTGAAATTGCATTCTACTATTTGCGTAAATACGCTAAAACGTTTCCGATTAGAGCTATATCATAAATAATTTAGTGCTCTTGTTTCCTATAAGAGATTTTTCCTTTTGGTGGAATGTTCTGTATTTTGGTCCCTATGTTTGCTTTTGCGTTTGTATGTCTTTAAGACTAGCAAATTCTCTTCCCTTAGTGATATGCTCTAGCTACTTATATCGTTATCCCCTTTTCACGAACATTTCCAAATTAAGAGGCTAAATATTTTATGGGAAGCAAGATAATCAATTCCGGAGTTCCATGACACATTCTTATTATTTAAGATACAAGTATCTAAAATGCAGTATTAAATTGATTCAGGTATACAATTAGCAACACCTTTACTTATAATAGCTTTTAGATTTTGCTCTGTTTTTGTTTTAAATCATTTTGTTTAATCGTTATATGCAACCTCGTGTTACGAACTTCTTTAATGACTTTTGCAAGTGCACCTATAACACTTACACCTTTTACGGTTCTTATACTACAATTGCGGTGGCATTTTGTACCTAAACCTTTTGACTAATTTAAGTATGACACATTTTAACCTAGGTTGACTCTCTGTTTCACCACGCCAAAGGAGCGTTGACAGCTCTGGACAAGGGAAAGTGTTAGTTGGAGCTAGGACTACCTTACACTTACACTTTTACAAGTGTATCCTGTTTTGGGTGAAGGGGCTTTGCTCCTCCGCATAGTACTTTTTTGTTTGAGAAAATGGTTTAGTACTCTATCTTCATTTTAGATAGAAATAGATTCCTTTATTTCTTGTAAAAGTTCTTGGTAGTTCTCATTTCTACATTAACAAGTTAGAGGAAGACCTTAGTTTCCCCTGCTGTATTGACCTCTCGGTTTATTCGTTCTTATTTCATCCGCCTCATAGTTTATTTTAAAGGAACTTTTGATCGTGGGCTAATCCTTGTATCCTTGAAATATGCGCTCCCTTTTGAAGTTTTATTTTGCGAGTCTCAGATGTTCACTTCCTAATTAAACTTCGTGTTGATTTCTTCGTTGGAGTGCAGATTTCAATGTGGTCCCCTCTATAAACTTTGTGACTGGAAAAATGCTTAGCACAATGTGTATGGTATAAATACATATATTAATTCTACTTACATCAAACCTAAAAAATAAGACGCTCTATATAAAAGTCCTGGTATAAATTTTACTCATGGTGTTCGTTAAAATACGAATACTACTTTTACAAAGCATTTTGAAAATGAGACCGGTAGGCAAGTGTAAATGACGTTTTACGTTACACTAAATATTAAACAGGAATTGTACAATATTCAGAACAACCAAAATTGTGGATTATTAAACAGAAAATTCTGTGAAGTATTGTTTAAATATGTTCTATATCCATGCAAAGACTAGACAATTTAAATTGTTTCTATATTGTGCTCTGTCTTGTCTAACATTTAGTGTAATGTAAAAGGGCTTTAAGAATGAACGGTGTCTAAGGGCGTATTTGACTGGAACACTTTGATTTATAGATTTAGCTGACGTATTTATTGTTTATTGTAAACTCTGCAACATGTGGTGTGAAAATCGTAGCTGCGTTTTTGGATATGTACTAAAATATAATCCCCGCATACTAGGCAACTTGTCCACTGCGGCCAAATATTTTATGCGGTAAGTTAGCTGCCACAACAATCATTTGATTGTACATGTTGGCCCAAAAGAAAAAATAGCTGCTCATACTAATTTGGCCAGTTGAAGAAGTATGAGAGAAATCGACAATTTAGGGCGAGAGATACAGAAGGACTGCTTCATACTCGTTTTTCTTTTCTCATGAAGTTTTCTTCCCAAGTATATGTGTCAATGCTTAAGAATAACTTAGCAATATTCTTCTGAAGACATATCCGTAACACTGTATTACTCTGAAGACATACCCATAACGCCTTTATGGATTATCTTTATAATATTAACTTTTCCACGTCGAAAGACATTTTATCAAGCTATGTTTCGTCAAAACACCTTCTGCCTCCTGTAACAGGTATACGCGCCCTGCATAAGTTTCCATGTAAATAAATAAATACTGACAGCTACGGCTGTCTGTTGACTGCATGTGGTTAGTTCGGGATCTCATTGGCAGCTGTGACCAAGTATCTTGATACTTACATATATAAATCTCAGTGACCGCAGCAGCCAGGTCATTCAGTGAATGGGGTAGCTATAAGTACATTAATTCGTTTCTGCGAATATGTAATGATGTGCACCCTGCTGTGATGATGAAATATGCAAGCTACGCATAATTGATTACTAATGCGAATCCATGTTATTGTTGTGCAACTACTGTCTACTTTCCTTCCAATGTGCAATGACTTTAATGTAACCCATCTAAATAGATTTCAATATATCGCAAATTACATTATACAAAAGCTATAGAAAATTGATATACCGGATGTCTCAAAACTGTTGGGACAAAGAGCTACCACGTATTCTGGGGATCAAAATAAGTCGATTGGAATCAACTTACCTATGTACAAAAGTGTACCGTTTGCTCGTGGCGCCAGTTCAAAGTTTA
>JAHWXV010653336.1:0-14301 GCA_024586415.1 Phrixothrix hirtus
ATTTGCAGACGGCGAAAAACTGTTATCGCTCTTTACAGGCATCGAAAGGTCAATGTCTTAACCATGAACTTGAATGTTTTGTTTACAAACGCTGACCCACTGGTTATCACATGTCCGTTGATCTACTCGTTTTAATAAGTTAATTTTGGACTAATTATTAAATATGACGAAAACAATTCTCATGGCGTTTTACGACATTAACTAACCTAATTAAGAAAAATAATATAAATATACGAGCATACCGGGTGTTGACATAAAGTTCTAAATAAAGCATTCGGAAAAATTAAATCACTTTAACGTGTGGCTAAATTACACTGTACAAAATCGCCTTTTACGTGAAAAAGAAATTAATTAAGGCTAACAGAAAGGAGATTTTGGCATCAATTTCAGGTACACGTTACAATTGTTGTGGACTACCTTAAATTTCATAAGGTGTGCGGTGCATGAATGGTTTCGCAAGCAGCCAAAAACGTTTTTCTCAGATGTAATTGACGCATTGGTCGACAGGTAGAAAAGGTGTATTGAGAGGGAAGGAGATTACATAGAGAAATAGTGTTTACTAGTAATTTTTCACAATAAAAACAGTTTTACAATCCCAATCCGGATTTCATTTGAAACAGCCGCGTATATTAAACTAAGTTATATATTAGCTCGAAATTTACTTTTTAACTAAATTATTTAGGAATCATAATAATTTCCGTTTAATTTCTTATTTTTGATGAGACCTATGTGAGATTATTAATAATTATGAGTAGTTTAACAGTATATTTACGGTCATAAGGTTATGCTTTGAAAATATTTCGCATGATCAACGTGTGGTATATTACGAACTTTTGGAGCTGAATAAAATTGTTACAGGGGATAACTATCGATAACTGGGGCAAACACGCAAGTAATCGACGCAAGCTGATTCTTTTGCATGGAAATTTTCAACCTAGATTGTTTTAATCTTGAAGGATACGTTGTTGGGGCTCGAATGAGAAGTCCTTCCGCACCCCACGGGTTTGTCAAAGCTGTACTCAATAGATAACCATGATTTGCAAACAATGCAATACGTGTTTCAAGATATACACATCTCCAATTTTGAAGAAATGCAAAATTTCGGATTGCCTCAAGAGAGGAATCATCGATCATTGCTGTGCCCATCTCTTGCCAAAATCACGGGGAGAAGATGTAGAAAACAGAAGACAAGATTCTGAGTAATGTAATTCGTATTATTTGCAGCTCAGAAAATCATTCAAAATTAATTTACCCTAATACGTAAGTAAAATAGATTACGAACTTTCATTAACGCCATATATTTCACAATACGCTTAAACTGAATATTATATCAAAATCAATGCCTTTCGTCCAAGAATTATATGTCATAAGCCACCACTTTCAAATTTGAAGATTTAGTACACGGTGGCATATTTCCTTCAAGCACGAGCAAGGTGATCAAAGTTAAATAATTAATATTTAAGCAATTCTTATGCCCTGGAATGCCATTTAAGTAACGCTACCTATCCTAGTTTGACTAGTATATTATTGACCTTTAAGACTCAAAATCAATAAAAGCTATAAATAAGCATAATTAACTGAAATAGTAATATCATAATTTCATAAAGGTAGTGTTTTACTTTTGCACACTTTGCGATTGGCAAAGTGTACTTTATGAGCGAAGCTTCTAAGCGTCAAGTGTAACTCTATCATTTGCGAACTCTATTATAGTATATGGGCGATAAAGTCACTTTATAGTCTCCTAGTTTCTTGTTGACTTTATTTTAATAAAACGATGTTTTGAGAACTTTTTTTTTGATAAACGTTCCATTTTTACTATGATAGGAATCATTATTCATTACTTGCTATTTATTGCGTTGCGGCGGAAATATGAAATAATATTCCGCTTTACTCGCAATATCTAAAAGGAAAAGAAACAAGTGGACAGTCGAAAGAGGAACAGTTATCATAGTCGAAATCTGCTTTAGTCCAATAATTGAAAGCGAAACTCCTACTAATACGAAGATTTTTATACATTTATATAGATGGATATAGTCCTAAATATTCATGGAATAGTTCAAACATGTCTTAAAGTACTACAAGTATACAACTAGAGAGAGCATTTTTTGCTAATCCTCGACGGGCACGCCGAATATTGTTTGGCAGCGTGAATATTTTGATGATGCCTCCACACTATACTCATCGATTGCAGCTACATGATATTTTCTTCGTATTCGTTTACTCAGCACATCATGAAAAAGCTGTAAAGGTATGAGTCAAAGGATAGTGGCCGCAATTCATGAAGTTGCGCTCCTTTTGGGGATGCATATGCGAAAGCAGTTACTCTATAGAATACAATTTCAGAAATTCAGCAAACAGAGTTTTCCCAGAGAATTACTTCGTAACTGAAGCAGCAACAAGGCGTTTGCTCAGGAATGAAGACCAACATATTCAACCTCAACATCAACACTTCCAACAGCAACAGTCGTCTTACCAAATGATTTTCTACCCATTCCTCACGTGGATGAAAGAAGTCATGGCGAACTTGATAATATAACCAACACCTAGATCGTACAACTGTAACTACAAGTACGCCCTTTTTTGAATACCTAAAAGGAAAGAAGCCAGAAAAAGAAAAATCAAGACGATTAGAAAAAAAAAGTGATACTAGCCTCAAGGTAAACAACAATGACTTTAAGTGAGAAGAGCAATTTTTTCAGATGAAGATAGGAAAGGGCGAAACAAAATATGTCTAGCAAGGGAATTGAATTGCTGTCAAATATAAAGAACATCTTTAATCAGATTTAATTGTCACAAAATTTAATGATGCGAAAATAATACATGGAGAAAACACTGCATGTTTGTCTCTACTTCCAAGGGACGTAGGTTCAAATCCGATCGAGATCGATAAATTGTTCAGCGCAGAAAAATTTAAAAAGCATGCCTCCTTCTCGAATAAAAAAGTAAACTTCTAGGTCTCGTGTTTGGCACGGCTGTGAACCGCGAGAGCCAAGGGAATTTCCACATCCCCAAGTCTGTCACAAAATAAAAACTGTCTAATTGTACGTAATTATTCTTTAAAAACATTGTCATTTTGTGTGCCATTTAGGCAAATAAAACTATTTTTAGAATCATGTTAATTTTTCTAACTATGCTCTATCAAATCAATCATTTTATAAAATTATATATAACATATCAATACCTAAATAAGCTACATAAGGGAAGTTAAAATGAAACTCAGCCTTTTTCTTGTTTAAAAAAATTTTGAAAGAATTTATAATTTGTTTTTACTATGTTGCCATGAAAACAATGTTGAAGCTTTTCTAAATACATCGTCCGCATCCATACAACATTTCTCTAATAAAAATCTATCGAGCAGTTTTTGAAAAATTAATTTTTTTCGAAAAAAGTGTTTTTACTCAATTCTGTAATTACATTTCTGAACTTAGGTAACTTTGTTTGCACTCTTGCCCTATGTGATGGCTTACACTTTTGCCCTCCCTCCTGTATAGATAGATATATAGATAGATATATGTGCTACTATGTCAACTAAATATAGATGAATGTACATACAAGGAGTTTCAGGGAGAATGGTACATACTTTGGGAGGTGATTCTTTGATTCATTTTAAGAAGGAACGTTCAAATACGTCTTATGTTTTAAAATGTTTCTATAAGGATTTAGAGCCCGTGAAAGACGGAGAATAAAATTAATTTTTAAATTATTATTATTAGGCCTAATTCGCAACCACATTACGAAACAATTATGCAGTTGGCTGCCGCAAAACAATAATTGTCATTTACTGGCAGTTGACATTTATCATTAATTAATGCAGCGTTTGCTTAGTTTGATAAACATGCCACGTATTTTTTCTCACGCTAAATTCACTGACATGGTTTTTCTTTGTTACGGATTTTGCAATGGAAAGGCACGTGGTGTCCGTAGAGAATATCAAACGGTTTCCTGCTCGAGTATTACAAGATTCATCGGTGTTCGTCATGTAAGAGTATGGCAAACATTACGCTAACAAGGCCTGTATCTATTTTATGTCCAATGAGTACAACACCATGAACCAACAGATTATGGTAACAAATTAGAAGTTTGTGAATGCATAAATGGTAATCGTCACTTAGTTGATTCTTTTCATGGATTAAGCCACTTTTACTCATAATGGTACTAATAACACACGCAATGATCACCGTTGGTCCGAAGAGAATGTATATGCCAGTATAGAATTAAACTTCCAACGAATATTTTCTGTAAATGTATGGTGTGGAATGATTGATAATAGGTTGATTGAGCCTATCGTCTTACCGGAGTGTTTAACAGCGACCAATATTGTTAGAGGATATTTCCTTGGCCACAAGGGCACGTATGATCTTCCAGCATGATGACGCTTCCACCCATTACAGCCGACAGGTGACAGTGTCTAAATCAGATTTTTCGAGAAAGGTGGATCAGACATGGTGAATGAATCAGTTGGCCAGCTAGGTCTTCGGATCTAAATCCATTTAACAAAGGACTATGAGGATGGATGAAAAATGATGTTTATAAGGTAAAAGTAAATACTCGCGATGAACTAATGTAATAAAGCAGCGTTACGGAGAATTACAAAGTAGGGAAGTGTTTTTAGTTTGGTGGCGAAATTTTTGAACCATTCTAAATTCCAAATTAGAGCAAAAATTCTCTAATTTGAGCAAAAATGTTCTTAGCATAACATTTTTGACAGACTGTAACTTATTAAGGAAATATTTTCGAACACAGGTGTATTCGAACTTTGCTTCTTAAAATGAACCAAAGAATCACCTCCCGAAGTACATATCATTTCTCCTAACACTCTGTATATGTAAAAACATAGCTAGACTCATAAATGTAAAAAAAAACATTAAAAATAGTATTTAAGTAAAATAAAAATTAAAGTAGTAGCTAAATTTAGATAACATTATTTGGATTAGAACATTAATATAATATAAACTACTAAAACAATTAACTCATGACAAAAACTGTTCGATTGTGAAATTTGCATTATCAATTAAATATTGTTTTAAATCATTTTTAAATTTATATTTATTTTTAATTGTCTTAACATTGTCTAGAACTTTATTGAAACATTTAATTGAAAATAATAAAAATGATTTTTCAAATTTTCTCGACTTGGGAAAACTTGGAATAATATTAACATCACCAGTATTATAATTAGGAATATCTATATTTAAATTAAAGCTTTGCATAAGTATTATAAACATAAAGAACACTCTCAAAAGCTTCTTTACAAGATTCGCGTAACCGTAAATCAGCTTGCACCCTAATAGCTTTTTCGGTCGCAAAAATGAGCAAATAAAATCATCCGTCGTCTTTAATATATTTCCAATCAGGACTTACTGAATTCTTTATCGAGTGTATGTATGCCATGTATTTCATGTAGAAGATATTAACAAAGAGAAAGGAGTATGGATTTTATGAACCGTGATTAAAGAAATTGAAATAGAAACTGAAACGAAAAAATTTTATTTTTGATGGTAATAAAAACAAACGTAAATAATTCGAGACAATCCAATTAAGTAAAAAGGTCTGTGGCAACTCTTTACTAAAATATCACCCCTTTATTACATACAGCAAATAATACATAAAACAACTTATTCGTTTCTTTATTTATTAAACAAGGTTATCACTAAACTATAGAAATAAAATGCTAATCAAGCATTGATATACTTGTTTCGATAGATACTTATTCAAATGTAGTTAGCTGGTTTATAAAGAAATCTTGATAAATAAGCAAGCAAAAAACTACTTTCTTTTAGCATTTCTAATGAATATTACAAAGAATAGAATACAACAATTATGAAGCAAGATTATCGATGTCTTCAGAAATTCCCTGGGGCAAAGATTTCAATATATGGCATGGATTATTACCCAAGTATAATCATACACTTTACCTATCTGTACAACTTTTTAATCCTTAACTCTACAAAACAATTTTTCTAATTATTTATAAATTTTTAAATATAGGTGTACATATTTTATTTTTAATAAACATTTGCTTAAATAAAGTAGCTGATAGCAATAACAGATTTTTTGAATATATCTTAAATTATGGGATGTAATTTAGTTAAAAAATTTCATTTGAATAATATGAAATTATTAGTATTAAATTTAATAAATAATCAATTAACTACAATTTTTTAAAAATTGTTTTTTAATGTAAGAATAATATTCAAATAATCGTTAGTTGATATTGAATTTATCTTGCCTACTATATCTGCAACACAACATACAGTTGTATAAAGAAAGTAGCTTACTATGGTCATTATTATAATTACATATATTGGAAGATTATTGATTTTGAAAGAAAGTTTGATTTTAATTTAAATATTTCTGATTTATACATAGTTAGAAACAAATAAAAACTTATATATAAATAATACTTTTCATATTTTTGTTTACATTAAACATTGGATTATTGAAAAACCTTTACATTAGGAAACAAAACGAAATTAGAACATCTAAATATAATGTTTTGTTAAATAATTTCTAGAATAGTTTTTTATTAAACGTATGTATGCTTATATGAAAGCACAGGAAGAAGGGCGTTTGGGGATTAAACTTCTTCTCCCAAAGCTTTAAAGAAATGTTTTTTTATTGTACTGTGGTCATAATAGGTTTTGCTGGCTATTTAAGGTAAATAAATCATTTTATTATCGATTCAGACAAATATCTTTTTATTGCTTTTAAAATAACAAATTTATAGTGATCAAAAAATTCCTTAATTGCAATGATGTTACCAAAAGGCACCAAAAAGCAGCGTTCAGAAATTAAAATATATACAGGTTATTTCGAATTAGTTTAAAAAACATTACATTTTACAGGAACGTCTCGTCTCTATGCTATATAATTTAAAAGCATAAGTCGATAAGAACGTTTCCTTATACTACTAAAAATCAATATAATTTGATCATGGAGTGGTGTCAGTGAGGTCACAAATGTATGTCAATTTTTATACATTACTAAGGTTAAACACATCCAATCTGCATTATTTTTCTTATAATTTATTTAAAATAATACTGAAAAATATATTGATATTGTGCTTCTCAAAGCTCCCCTGAATTTTTTTTTGAATAATGATATTTGGTATGTTGGTACATATTCACACAGTGGACTACAGTAGTAATTGTAACAGTTTAAAAAACAGACAATCTTGCCCACAAAAAGTATTTTGTTTGTTAAAAATTAGATATTTTTAATTTTTAACAAATAAAATAATTTTTGTGGACAAGATTGTGTGTTTTTCAAACTGTTACAATTTTTATCTTTTACATATATGGCAATATATATCGTCTATACACTAATGGGGCACCTTGATCTGTTTGTTAGAATGTACTTTGTCCTAACTGCTGTACATAAAAATTCAAATTCGCCTCTCCAGAAAAAACTCCAGGATGCGTCGCGGGATGTGTATCGTCTAATTTAATCTTTTATTTCCAGTATTTGGTAATAATTCTTTGGTATTTTCAAGTTTTATATGTAACTTGTTTGAATTGAATAATTTCATTACTTTATTGGGCCTTTCTATTGTAACTAGGAGACAATCTGTGGAGGTTTTAATTAAGATCTGAGATATTTTTAGTTTTACTGAGTTAGTCATCACTTCGTCGCCAATGTAAATTATTTTGACCGGTTGCGATGGTATCTTCCATGTAGAGAAAATCTAAAATCATTTTGCTTTATTTTTCTTTTACAGCTTTATTACCAATTACCAATTCCGTTGTAATAAATAAAGGATAATTCATTTAAGCTTAAAATTACTATTGTGATTTACTTTACTTTCTAATATAAATAAAAGCAATACTTACAAAAATAACCGAATAAAGTTAAATAAACATTCTTAGATACATTAAATGAATTATTTCGGTTATATAAATAAACAATTTTCTGTTGCGAATCAAGAGAAGAAAATGTTGTATAATTTCATTATTATATTGAGACTTTCATTTCGGATCCTGATTTTCAGTTATCTCAATCTACGTTTTTCTAATATCTGTACAATTTTTTCTTTGCTTAGCACATACTATCTATAAAAAAATGACTTTTGTCCCTGTTTAAATACACTTATACGAGGGGCACTATTTATATTGTGAGCCTTGGCAGCACTGCGTGTTTAAGACGCCATCTAACATTTGTAATAGAAAGTTTAACATTTTTGAACAAAACTTTATTCAGAACATTTTGACATTTGAGCGTGGTTAATGATGTTTATAGTGACTTAGAATTTGTGCCTCAGCGTAAAAATGGAATTAACTCATGAACATTTTCGTGCGATCATTTATTACGACTTTCAACGTGGATTATCTAGACAAGAATACATCGATCAACTTACTTCCACTTTTGGCGATGAAGGCCCATCCTTTGCTACTGTGAAACGCTGCTACAATGCGTTTAATCGTAGTCGCCGTTCGCTCACCGACGAAAGTCGTGAAGGTCGTCCAAAATCAGTTGTTGTGCTAGAAATAATTGATACTGTGCAAAAACTGATTATACCAGATCGTCATGTGACATACTGTGAGATTGAGGCAACCTTATACATTAGTTTCGACCAGCGTATATAAAATATTGCATGAACATTTAGCTGTGAAAAAGCTTTATTCACTTGGACCCCACACAATTTGAAAACATCTAAAAAAGATGCCTGTACCGATTGGTGCAAGCAAATGCTTACGAAATACAATGGCGGTGCTTTAAAAAACGCATATAATATTGTAATAAGTGACGAATTAAAATAAACAGCAGTCGACTGTACGGTTGTTTCTAGATGAACCAAACTCAACAAAAGTTGTTCACGCTCGAAGCACTTCGAAACAAATGGTCGCCTGATTTTTCGGAAAAACTGATCATGTGGCAACAGTTCCTTTACAGGAACGTAAAACGATCACTTCTGAATGGTACACCGCTATTTTTTTGCCGGAAGTCTTCAGGGAAATAAGGAAAACAAACAAACGCCGTAGGATCATTCTGCATCACGACAATGCGAGCTCTTACACATCTCGTCTAAAAACCGATTATTTGAACACACAAAACATCAAATTAATGGGTCATCTACTATACAGTCTTGATTTAGAACTCAATGACTTCTTGTTATTCCCAAACGTCAAGAATAAATTGCATGGACAACGGTTTTCGTTGGGAAAAGGAGCTGCCGATGCGTTCAAAAACCATGTCTTAAAGATGTCTCAAACAAAATGGCAAGAATTTTTTGACAATTGGTTAAAAAGAATGCAAAAATGTATAAATCAATTTTCAATGATAAACCATTGAGCCTAACAAGAAATAAGTTTATTTCTTGTTAGGCTCACAATATAAATAGTGCTCCTCATATAATGCTGGAAACTATCAATTTCCCTGGTAGCCTTATATTGATTTGATTTGATTAGGTCATCCGCAACTTGTTACAAAGAATAATTAAATATGCTTTACTCCTTCTGTTCATATTCAACATCAAAGTGAAAGCATCTTCAATATCACTAATTTATTCTAACGTGACTCTTTGTTGAAAACATTCCGTGCGTCAATTTGAGATGACTTTTAATTAATAACGAAATAGTAGCACCTTATTAGTTTAGCCGAGTTTTGCTTTCTAATCTAATTGCAAGATAGTATTTTAACAAACTTATAATAAATCTTGTATGTAGGCTGATTGTTGGTCGCGACCTTTTAATTGGCTTACGTCAATTATTTTTGATCGAGAGGTATCTAATTATTTATTTGTTTATATAATTCGGGTCAACGGCCAACTAACTTCGTTAGGGGTGTCTCTAGTGCACAACTTAAATGACACATACTCTGTTATTTATATTGTTACCTGACTTGCGTATTGTTTAAAATCAAGCTTTGTTATTTTTATCGAACAAGTACAAAATGTATGTTCAAGTCTATTTATTAAATTCAAGTTAAAATTTGTTATTTACACAACAAAATAAAACCATTAAAATAATAAAAGCAATAAAAGGAGTATTTGGATTATTTAAAATAAATGATAATGAAAGCAGTTAATGAATGGCTACAATGTTTTACCTTACAAAATGAATGTATACATTTACAGTAAATAAAACATTTGTTGAAAAAATTACTCTAATACTAAAGGATTACATACATTTCTAACTAAAGGTGCAAACTGCTGATTACCTGAATTTTAAATAAAAGAATTAAGAATTAAACTCAAGCTATACACCTTTATTTATTCTAATACTAAAGGATTACATACATTTCCAACTAAAGGTGCAAACTGCTGATTATCTGAATTTTAAATAAAAGAATTAAGAATGAAATTCAAGCTATACACCTTTATTTATTCTAATACTAAAGGATTACATACATTTCTAACTAAAGGTGCAAACTGCTGATTACCTGAATTTTATATAAAAGAATTAAGAATGGAACTCAAGCTATACACCTTTATTTAGATTTAAATTATTCAATTTCCTTGAATAATAATTGAAAGTATTTTGAAATTTCGGGTTTCGCGTTACTCCCGAATTTAAATTATTTTAATAATTTGCAAACTAACCTTTATATTGTAGTAGAAAATTTATTTGTTTATTTGTTTCACAAGTTGATTCTTTGGAAATTATTTCTTAGGTTGTCTCCTGTGTGCATAGGTGTAACAAACTAAATATAATTTGTTCCTACTCTAAATTAATTTTAACGATGAACCTGTCACCGGATCTTTGACTGCATTAACTTTGCTGTCTACTGATTACACTGGAATTGTACGACGTTTCATTAATGCTGGCTAATCAGGAAAAGACGAGTGTTTTTGGTAGTTGCAGTTTATTTAATCTTTTCACAGTTTTCTTATCCAATACGGTGACTTACGTTTTGAATTTAAACCAATCAGTTCAAATTTTCTTGTCGGTTAGATGCACTATGCGGTTCTCACGTTAATTTTCATAAATCGTGTCGTTTACCGAGAAATTAGTATTAAAAGTTATTTAGGGACGTTGTCGGTAGAGTTGTTAAGTTTCCATGCAATTTTAAATATGCTTTTTATTAAGATGGTCATGCACGACCTTGGCTTTTCACTTTCGTTTAGAAAATCTACCGATTTCTATCCTTTTAACAATTTAACCTAAAGAGCTATTACTACAAGTTAATTTACATTATTTGTGTCTAAGAATCTTTATATGTACAATTTTGTCTATTCTTAGACATGTTGGTGTAAATTA
Source organism: Phrixothrix hirtus (assembly GCA_024586415.1). Taxonomy (NCBI): domain Eukaryota; kingdom Metazoa; phylum Arthropoda; class Insecta; order Coleoptera; family Phengodidae; genus Phrixothrix; species Phrixothrix hirtus. Next base: position 11,196 of record JAHWXV010653336.1, read on the forward strand.
GTAGTTTTATTTTAATGTGGCATTAACAAGCTAACTTCAATTGTCAATATACAGGGTGTCATCAATTTTACCTAGATATTTCATATCGCTAATAGAGCGGGTTGCAAAATATGCGATATTCCACATTTAAAACAAAAACTGACTTATCATATTATAATAGTGAACATTTGTTTGAAAACAGCTGTTTGAATATGATGACGGTGTAAACAAAACCCTCCACTATTCTGCGGTTATTTTGAATTAACTTAAACAAGTACTGAAATCAAAATAATACTTGCTTATGTCCTGTAAAGTTTAGAAATAAGACAGGTTTTTGACCCATATGACTTTAATGAAAACTAATTTTATTTAGGATTTCCAAATTAAAACTCCAAATTTTACCCAAAACTAAAAAGGTTAGAGTTCAGCATGATGCTTTCGTAGTCACGTAAGTGTGCTCGTTTGGTTTTTATTTCGGACAGTTTGAGATTTATGGAGTTGACTTTAGAAGCTAGATGTTCTTTAACTTTGGGAATTTGAATAATGATCTATCTATACTTGTTGTCCTCGCAAAGTTCTACATCAGGAAGGTTATTTTGAAACCCTAACCAAAATGTTTGTTGTATTTTCCACTTATTAGGTATGTTAATCGCAACGGAACTGTTAAGTACCTCCATGGATGTAGGAAAATGATCTACGTAGCCTTAGTTACCGATTACTGATCAGACAAAACGACTTGATAATTGAGCTGTACACACTGACATCTGTAGCAGAGAAACTATGTGGTAGTGAATTAGGATAACTACCCTCCTTAGAATTTAATACAAAGAGGTGGAACTGGTCCATCCACTATACCATTAGTCTGTCTCTAAAGTCTCATTTATCAGAATCTCAGAAAGATTTGTGCAAATTAAAATGATCTAAACTAAAAACGGTTATGGTAGCTGTGGCATAACATACCTTAAATAATCTAGGTATTAGATAAACGATGAATATAGTTACTTTAAATGGACATTTCATATGGACTGCAAGAACTTGAAACCGGGATTGTACACTACAGTATGTGTTTGAATGGCTTTTAACTTAGATAGCGATCCCACTACGAGTGCAAAAATACCTTTACATAGATGATTTAGTAGTATTCTACTCCAATTTCAGGAGTTGAAGAACATGTGCGGGAGAACATTATCCAGCTTCTAAAGTCAACGCCTTAGGTTTGAAACTGTTAGAAACGAAAACCAAATCTATGCACTTCCGCTGACTGTCAAAATCGCATGTTGAACCACAACTAAGTTTATCTTAACTTATCTTAAAGAATAATTGCAATATACGAAGGGATTTCATAAATAATGCCCACTGTTTTATTTACTTACATGTTTATTTTCTTGATAATATTTCTTTACAATGCTTCAGTATAGTCTCCCCGCTTCTCAATTACCGTGTAACAACGTATAGTAAGCTTTGCGACTCCATCTAGTACGCCACAACGAATTACTCGGGTAACTGCGGTAGAAAGCTCTTCTAAAGATGAAAAATGATGTCCTCGCAAGGGTTGTTTCAACTTTGGGAATAAATCAAAGTCTGGAGAACTCATGTCAGGGATGTAGGCAAAATGAGGTAGCACTTCCCAACCGTATTCACGCACCTTTTAGTTACGACATTGGCGACGTGCAGGCGAGCGTTATCATGCAGAACGAGTGGCCCAACCTCGAGCAACTGAGGTCGTATTTTGTGCATTTTTCTGTTCAGTTTTTGAATGAATTTACGATAATACTATAATATTATAATACTATAACACTTGTTCCACATGGAACTCTATCTGTCATGATGATTCCATGATGATCGTAAACGAAGATCAGCATTTGTTTCACCTTTGATTGACTTCGACGAAATTTTTTTGGCGTGGAGAAAAACATCCTCTCCACTCGTTCGAATGTGATTTCATCTCTGGTTCAAAGTCTCTAAACCATGTTTTATCAATAGCAATGATTCGATGCAGGAAAGCTTGACCTTCAACATCACATATTGGTTTCGGCAATCTCTCAATGTCCAGACGATTTTGTTTTTGCTGAGTAATCAAGCAGTGGGGGATCCATCGCGCAGAAATGTTTCTCTCGTTTAAATCGTTTCTCAGAATTCGAAATACGGACGTTGTTGAAATTCCCGTGGCTGCAGGAAGTTTCTCACATGTCGCACGACGATATTCTTCGAGGGTATCTATCACAAGTTTCACACTTCTTTCGGCTGTTAATGTTTTCGACTTTCGTGGTCTTTCGTCATAGTTTATGCTTACACGATCTTTACGAAAACGATTAGCCCAACGAAAAACTGTGCTACTGTCCACTGTTAACGCGCCGCCCACTTTGCGTAAAGTTTTGTGAATTGCCATCGGGGTTTTACCACGTAAATTTTTGATCTTAATGTACAATTTTTGATTCTCAACAGTACCCGAGACTGATGCAAACTTCATTTCTAAATTATGCAATTCAACAACAATGCAAGCTATTGTCCAGCAAAAACACGTACTTATTCCTTAAACCTTAAACTATAACTGACTTAACATTCACTTTCGCGCGTCATTCACTACGCAGTGTTGTCAACCTGTGCAGTAATTATGAAATATCCCTCGTATTTTTCGAATCTCAAGGCATACTAAACTAGGTGTAATATGATTTGGAAGAGAATCGTTCAACAATTCAAGTAGTATCGAAGGTTGTGGGATACATTGTTTACAGTCTTGAAAAAGTATTCTACGTAGGACCATTGATTTTATATAAACACATTGCTCACGCCTATACTAAAAATTGGAAACCGCAAAATGCCGGCGAACACCAGTGGGCAGCACTGCTTCCCGTTAATTTGCCGGCGAACATTAGATGGCTCAGCATTCACGGTCTACTTCATTCTAAATACGTCATTACCCGTGTTAGTAATACGAACACGCCGAAAATACAAGTTCACCGAAACGGTTGTTTTTATTATGAAGTAATGAATTTGTTCGCAATTTATTTGAAATTCACAAATTAGGCCACAAAAGTAATAACCCTTTTTATATTAAATTATTCACTGTTTTAATTTGTTCAGAAATGATTTCAAAGATATACATAATTATGATACAAAGCTCTCA
>JAHWXV010653395.1:0-11032 GCA_024586415.1 Phrixothrix hirtus
CCCCCCCCCCCCCCCCCATCGCCGTAATAGTCTATCCACGCTCTCTGTTAGTAGATCAACAACGTGGTCGGACCTAGTACCGCCTAACAGGCCTCCAAAGAGTGCTAGCAATTATGCTTAATAACAATAAAAAATTGTGAAACCGAAAATTTTCAAAGTCCCTGTCTATATTCAAAATCATATGTGATACTTACTTTTAAACGGGATGAGATGCAGGTAACATTTTACCTCCGTTATCTATAGTTTTATATTCTTCATTAATAACAGTTTCCCGTTATATATATTTAAAGACTTATTCATGGTACTGGTATAAAGCAGCGCTTAATTTCAAAATTCTATATTCTTATAAATAACAGCTTTTCTTAGGCTGGAAAATTCTTCCTCATGTGACTAATTTCCATACCTTGTTTCTTCAGATTACCATCTGCTCCGATCATTGCAGTATTAACTTGTTGATTACCACTTTAAATCTTCCGCGGAGTCGAAAAAAGTAATAATAGCTTTATCAACTCGAAATATCCATCCCTTTTCTATAGAGAAGTTTTTAGTTGCCTACTAGATAGCAGAAGTATGTCGCAAATAATAAGTGTAATTTTAGGATTGACATATAAATCGTTTTTTTAAATAAATATTAAATGCATTTATTTTCATATATTTTATATAATTAATAAGAGGTGTAAAAATTTTATTTTCAAACACTTTTAGGGTCAAATTTAGGCGGAAATGGAGCTTATGTGGTTGCGCGGCTAGCCTAGGGAACGCTTTAAAGCGAAGATCTCAATGAAGGGATTAGGTATGTTCCTAAGCGCCGATGACGTATTACATTGGCATTTTGTTCAAAATCGGCAGGGCGCCACTTCATTAAAGACGTAATTTCTTATAAGGAACGATAGAATGAAGATCATAGTTCGAAGTCGTTTAGAGAGTAAGTCAACTAAAATAACTATATCCCTCATCAGCTACGCTAATATGTAGTTCGGAATCATTTCATCCTTTAGCTTACAATGTATTCTTACCAGACTGCTAGAATTAAATAAGGTATCTTAAATCTAGAGTATTTCAGTAAAATATTGAGAGTTAAAAATATTCGATATAATAAATTTAAATAAACAAATAATTAATTCACAGATGCGAGTGTTTCAAGAGCCATATAGTCATTGCCTCAAATTCTAAACTAATCAATGGATCCACGATGTATAATATAAACTTTAATAAAATCAAGAACAAAAATTATAACTAATGATTAATTCAGATATTGCAATACGAAACAGAATAAATAAATTGGTTTTATAATTCAGCAATCAATCGTTGCACTAGGACTATAATTTTAAAAATAAGTACTTAATTGACTGAATTAACTATCTGTTAAATGAGGTCATCCAAGTATTTACTTTACGTTAGTATACTCTTGAGCTTGAGGTTACCACTTTTAAATAAAGTACGATAAGGCAGGTACAGATTCGGCCCACGTAATTCCCCAAGGTCAAATTTCCACGAATTTAGACAGTCCTTTACATATTGTTATAACAAAAACAGCACTACTAGTGCTGAACTTTGCATCCTTGCCTAACAGGACTCCCGCAACGATAGTACGTCTATTATTTTAGAGACAACGGTAAGGCATTTTGTCAGGTCAAGATCGTCTACTATTTAATTATTACACTTTTCTACTCACGGACAAAGCGGTTAAAATGTTTTGAGCTTTCTCATGCCTTAACAATCCCGCTCACACAGAAATGCTTTTCTAAATAAACAACTCACAACTTTGTTATCGCAACGAGACTAAATATTTGTAAACTAATTGATGGATACAAAACATTTAAATAGAATATTGTAAATAATTGTTTTAATATTTTAGTGTGTTAAATTTAAACTTGAAGTAAAATACTTGCGTATCGCTTGCAAAATGAACTTCGATCAGTTCGGATTAATATTACGAAAATGACAAATCGCTATACAAAGTGTTTTAAAATAATTATAATTACTAATTTATTCAAACATTAAGCGCTCTTACAATTTGTTTCATAAGATTTTCAATCTATGACGTTGCACAGATGTATTGTTTTGGTAGACTATATTGTATTAAAAAACAATTATTGTATATAAAAAACTATTTTGTAAAAATAAATGTACTTCCTTTTTCTGAGGTACTAAATATTATAATATACTTTTGTGTTTCGACAAGTTGTCGAAAAACTACAGATAATGGGTTAGATTCAACATCAGTGCGGTGCACTACATATGGTTTGCAAAAAGGAAAGAAATGAATAGTACCGTTATTCCAATTTAGCCGTACAGAAGCTAACTGGGGCCTATCTCAGCCAAAAGGTAAGACTAGGTCTTTACACACAGGTGAATTTGGAAAGAGATTTGAGGCGAGGAATGAATTGAAGCACTTTACCTCGGAGGAGATGTCTCAGTCATCTCAGAAAACTAGTCGAAACCCGAATCCAGGATCTAACACAGGAGCGTTAACCACTACATCACTCTAGCTCAATGTTTTCAATTGAAAGGGGATAGAACATATCACAATTATTTTCATTCACCTGTATGGGGCGGGTTACGGTACTGACTACTGAGACTCCTCTTCAATCAAGTCTCAAATACAATTACTTTTACCAGAGAATTACCCCCACCCTTTCCTTTTTGAAACAATAACTGCGTCATCAATTTGTCTTAATCTTCTTTCGATATCTTCAATAGCTTTTGAGATATTAGCACAAGTAGCATTTTCTTGAGGGTCCCCCAACTCTCATATACCGGCAGTTGGACGGATAAGAAGAAATTCAATGTTCCTACGTTAAACACCTCTACAAATCCACGAAGTATCAATTCTTATTGAATTTGCCCGCTGGCGATGTTTCCCTGTGAGTAAAAAAATAAGTCATCTTATTTAATCCTCCTTATAAAAATATTTATTTTAGTGTACGTTTGGTTGTCTACTTTGCTACTGTAAAAGCTAATTTTATTCTTAATGGGTTGCTATACTAATCTATGATTTCTTGAACTATTTTGTTGTTTTGTCTTTGTTAGCCGTTATAAGTCTCAATCTGCATATGCTGATAAAAGTTTGAATTTCAACTTTTTATGATCACTGAAAAGCATGTTACAAATTGATGTCCTTTACATTTTAAAAATAATGTATTGCTAATTTATCAACTTTTGGAAATGAGAATTCATTACTTCAAATATAATGTATTGGACGACAAAAGAAGCTAACGTAATTTTAGAATTTCACTTTGAATAAGATCGCTCAAGTAATGTTTTCCGCTACCTTTTCTGTGTTTATTTTCTTCGACAAAAATTAAATCAAATTTAAAGTAAATGATTAAAATAGTTTGCGAATTAAAATAAATTGTTTTGCTCAAGTGTCACCATCGTACAGTTGTATTTGGGTATATTTACATAAATTATAAAAATAGGATTTATCGTAAAATTGTTTAGATTTTAAGTAAGTTACATATTCGGGGTGTGACGTTATAATTTCATTTGCAAACGAAAATGTCAACGACTATTAGTTCAGTTATTGTATTTGCAACAAATATTTGACTATTTTAGTTAAAGTAGAAGGTACAGGATTTGCTTAAGTTATTTATTTAAATTGCTTTTTCATATTTCATTTCATTATGTTTAGGTACAATATAATTTTTGAAATTTGCATCTTATAGCACGTATCAAGTTATAATGTTAGAATATTAATAATAAATAACAACTGTTTCTTCTCCTCTAACGTATCTGTTGTTAGATGACGTATGCCTGACGCTGTCAATTTTGTTCATTGTAATTGTGACTGCTACTTTGTTTTGTAAAATTCATTTTCACTTTGATGAGCGTTAACGGAGAAGAATAGCTTGTATTTTGTTTTCGACTATTCTAGAGTAGTTTATTTGTGGGAATGTTAATTTTAACATAAATTTCTTATCACTTACAAATATCGGGTGGCCTAGATCCCGTTAAGGCAAAAGTTAATAACCTAGTTTGTCATTTTGGGAGAAAAATGTAAACGTAGCTTTAGGTAACTTTGTTATTCTTTTTTCTGTTTGTATTTATTGCCAAACTCGCTCACGGTAATAAACGAATGTCTTGTTTTACTTCAGTTGTATTTCATTTCTTGTTCCAAGAACCTAGCTTTTCTTTAGGTTACGGTAGCACAAGGACTCAAAAGCCGTGGTACATCTTGTCGTGTGAGGTGTGTGTACGAGATAGGAAGGTACGTACGACTGGCGTCCTGTACAGGTATACGATTTCATTCCCTTTCTATAGGCACCATCTGCGAATTGTGGACGAGAGCCAAAACCAGCGTAACAAAGCCGCCCACGCCCCTTTCAAATTAATTTTTACTGAGCTAAGCCGCGGTAAGTTCCGTTTTCTTTTGCAACATGGGCAACCGAATGGTTATTGAAAGATCCTGCGTGGCAGTATTTTAATTAATACGTATATTGTAAATTGTATTGTTGGCGATAACTACTATAATGTAAGTGGTTTTAATTGTTTATAACGAATCGTGCGGGAAATACGTGTTTGTACACGTTAAGTGTTAAACTTTTCGACTCTTAACAAACAGCCATTGCGAATCAGAATGTTTTGAATTCTATTTGGACCGTAATTTGCCAAATCACAAGGACTTATCACCTGCGCCCAGACACTCAACGTTAAAAAGGAATTGGCAAACGGGCGGTATCGTAGTTTCTTTCACGAAGGAGATATTTAATTTAACCAATTGTTTGTAGTTATATCAATACAAACTTAGTTCAGACCTTAAATCATAACGAAGTAACTACGTCCGTGTTATCCCAATAATGGTTAAGGTTTCATAAGTTTCGGCGTCTTTGTTAAAAATTCAAACTAGTAATGCACTTCGATTTCAAATTTTTAAAACTGTGGCTTAGATGGTTCTAAGCTTTATTTACATTTGGAGTTAGAGTTTTAATATCATTTACCAACTTTCTTAAATTTAATCTTGGGATATCTACTTTCCATTTTACCTAATAGCTACTTAATATGTATAGGATACTTCTTAATTACTTTTCAGGCTTATTTTCGCTAGTAATGATTATTGATCTTTTCATTTACAAGTGAAATTTTATGGTAATAAATGTTAGCTAATATTTTACTAGCGAAATATTACAGAGTTAAATATTCCTCAAAAATTGAAATAGTAAAAATTTTGTAACTGAACGATTTTAAGAAATTATATCTAGAAGAAGCTGTAGAATTAAGTAGAGTACTCTTTATTGATGAAGGATCAAACTAGACCCGAAACCATAGGCCAAGACTGTGGTACCAATTTGTAGATATACAAGAGGTTTTAGGTACCTGTATAGTTATAAAGCTTCTTTCCAGTTCCAATTATAGAACTTTTTACTATTTTAATTTAATAGATAAAGCTGCCACATTAAATATACATATAATACCAATTCTATATCTTAATTAATTATTTATATCTTAAAAAAGGTGCTCCTCAATATAATAGCTTATCTTTAAATACTGCATACTTCACTCCCCGTATTTACTCGACGAGTTAAATTAAAATACCTATACATAATAGGAAAAAAACCGATAAACTTTAATTTTTGTGAACTTTGCATAAAATGGGACATACTTTATTTTGCCATATTTAAAAATTAAGATACGGCCTTAAGCTTAACTCCCTACGATGAATTAAAAACTTCCTTTTAAAAGCTCTTATTTTTAAGCTGCGATTAGCATTGATAGCCTGCCGCATATAAAATGCGCACTAAAGTTGTTCATAAAACAGTCATCAAAACTTAACATAAATATTTACAATCTTTTGTTTGTAAACAATACATAAAACACAAATTTACTAACAACTTGTTATTTGCTCCCATATTACCAACATAAATATTTCCACATTTCGTGGTTACAAAACTTGGATCAAAATATTCGATATCTTAATACGAATCTAGAAATAACGATTACCTTAATAATAACGGCGGTATTTAAATAAGACGTTGAATTTTATGATATCAAATGCGTCTACAAAATTAGGGTACAAATTGTCAGTTTATTTTTGGTGACATACATACTTGAATAGCTAAAAATACACCTTAACTTTATTAAAAATCAGAATAAGTATTTATTTGCAAATTTCTGCTGAACAATTTCATGAATATTAAAGAATTGGTAATCTAAAAATCAAAAAGTACTGAGGTATTAAATAATTTCGTGCGTTTAAAATAATTTTCGAGCAAAAATGCGTAACTTTTAATTTTCCTTATAATAATTATAAAACAAGTTTTATTCCTGATATTAGATATAAATATATGACGTGTTTTAAAGCGCACACGCACATGTTACATTTAGCCCTTTCATAAAACTAAAATTGAAGGGACTGATTGCACGTTATTATCAAATATTTCATATAATCCCTTAATACTTGAAATATTTTATTTCCTATTGGCCTTCCTTTTTTGATCTAGAATTAGGCAATTTCATATAAAATCAAAGTAAAATAAATTGTACCAAAATATGTATTGACCTTGAGATTCGAAAATTCGATTATACTATTACTTTGTGTTTTGGGAAAAAATCTGGTTTTCTAACATTTGCTGCATGTATTGCCTATGATCAACACCTTTTATTCTCGGTTCCTTTATTTATCTCTTATATTAAAATATATACTAACTAGTCACATATTACATGTCAATATCTATAGTGCAATTTTTGTGAGGATATTTTAAATTTGAAATCATGCATTTTATTGTATTTTAAATATAGTACAAATGACTAAGCATTAAATTGAGTATCATTTTTGTACATGCTTTGTGAGTATGTCTAATTTTACTTTCAACTAACATTAATTAAAAAAGCGGGAAATTTAAAATATCCTCATTTAACAATACCACCGTGTACAGTGACCCTCTTTTACATTATCAATTTCTAACCCAAAATGTAAGTAACTCCTTAGTACTAAATAAAGCAGAAGAATTAGATACGCAAATAACGATTATATAGATCTTTAGATAGAGGTTAGAAACAACAGTAACGATATACAGGATGTCCAGCGAACCTGTTCAAAACAAGAGCACAGAATTATAAATATTTGTCCAGAATGTAACGATACTTTGTATCGCTTATGTAGATCTCTGGGTAACTTCTAGTCGAACATACATAGAGACCGCCTAATTAACAAAACTAATATGCATTTTAAACCTTTTATTTTCGGAGCTCCGACGATATTTAAACTTTACGAAACTACTTTGTAGGTATTTAGATTACTTGAGGTGCACGTATATTGTGACCTGAATATAACTATCTGTTTTTGAATTGATTGTGAATATTCCTTTTATTAAGATTATTTAAACGATTTTATTTTAAAACTTGTTTGTTGTGCGGTTTAAACCATTTATTATTACTTTCTCTTACCCTATATCAAATATAGGTAAAAGTGAAAGTATTGTTTTCGACTAAAATTTTCGATGTCGAAATTTTAGTGGAAATACAAGTTTTCAGGTGCCCTGAGTACGAAAATCATGTTTTTAGAAGTTGGCGCGTGTGTGTGTGTGTGTGTGTGTGTGTGTTTGTGTGTGTGTGTGTGCGTGCGTGCGTGCGTGCGTGCGGGCACGCGGCCGTGCGGGCGTTGCGGCGCGGCGATTAGGGGGCGCGGGGACGTGCGCTTGCATATGTATATGGATCTGTGTCTGTGAGCACGATAACCCGAAAACCAAAAGTCGTAGAAGAACTAAATTTTATATTCGTGTTTCTATCAATCGACGCACGCGACCACAACAATTTCACTAAAATCGGATAGCCGGAAATACCACTTTACTCTCGTCATTTTTTGAGTTTTTTTCGAAATCGGCTCTAATGATTTTTTTGGAATGTACTATATTTCACAAAAATGTAATGCCCTTTCCTATAATCCAGACGGTTTTTTAAACAATTTTCTTTAGGTCTAGTAACCGGAAGTACTTTGACCGTTAAGAGCCTGTACAGTCGGTCGCTCGAATTTCTGTGGGGATTTGTGGTGAGGGACGAAGAGTGATAAAGGCTGGATATATTTCGATTGCAAAACCCAATTACAGGAAAGAGGCATAAATTTACTTATTTTAAGCGGAATTGCGTGAGGCATACTCATACTTACGCACTTATTAGGTTATCAAATATTAGATGTTTTCTTTTACAACAAACAATTCAATATAATAACTATAAAAACTTTTGATAATCAAATCTATTTCCATAGCAGAAGGTATGCCATAAAAATTCAATTGTAATAGTTTTATACTTTCTTATACAATAATTACTTAAAAACCACGTGTCTACTGATTTATCAGCTAAATTAATAACATAATTATTTACAATTTGATGAAATAAATTTAAACATAAAATTATTACGATTCAAATAGCCACCTAAGATAGTGTATGAATTTATTACAAGTCTAAAGAACTATAACAAAACTCACTACTTATTTATATATCTGTGTATGTTTGCTGTACAGGGTGCCCCTGATATAAGATCATTATTTAACATGGGTGTACACAGGCGCTTAGTGAAAATAAATCTGTAAAAAATTTTAAACTGAATTGAAAAAAATGTGTAAATTTTTACATAAAAATCTGTCGTCCAGCTACATGATTTACTGTTAAACGTAATTAGAAACGTAAAAACCAACTTTTTTTTGTTTACACTAGCTATTTATAAATTGAAAGCGCAAAATGCCACATTATCTCTCGATACAGCAAGAGGGATAATGTCACTTTGCGCTCGAATTACACACAAGATTTTTTTCTACAATCGCATTGTTTGTAAAAGAAAAATATTCAACTGTATTTAACAATATTTAATAAACAACAATAAATGAATTATTCATTTGTTATCATAGAAGATGAACCTGATCAATTCCTATAACGTTTATGGTTAGAAGGTTCTGATCTCTATTGCGTGCTCTAGCACATATCATGCAGTATTTATTTTTTATAACCACATATAATACTTTTATTTTTCTAAATCTCATTATGGCAGCAGATCCAGAGAGGGAGTTGTAATTGGTGCGGTAAGAACGTTTAGCCCACATTCTGTGACGTTACGGATTACTTTAATTATGTCGCGGGGAAAAATTATTTATATTTTGCTTTTCCAAGTAGTCATCGTGAGGCCAGGTTCTTTCTTTACAGGAACCTTATGAAGATGGACTTTGTTGATCACACCTAGCTAAATTAGTTTATAAATAATAAAACGATAAACCTTCATAAGTCATATATAACAAATAAAAAAGTAACTGAATTATTAACTACAAATTAAAATTGTGTACAAAATAATAATGAAAGCTTCAAAATGATTATGCACAAAATAATGATGAAAGATTCAAAATAATTATGTAAGTATTTTCTGAGCATCTAATACTAAAACAAATATGTACAAAGTGAACTAAATGATATGATTGTTTAACTGCTCTTTTGTGTCTACAACAATGAAAAATTAAGTATTGAATTTATTTCGCAAAGCTCAATCACTACATGCATTGTAAAAGTACCCTCATAACATCTAAAATCGCAATGATAAAAACCGATACAGTTTTTGGCGAGTTTCAATGTTATAATTTTATTATTAATTTAATTTGAAAGGCAACGTAAAAGACTTTAACAACTCGCCGAGTGCGGGAAACATTTGAATAATTAGAATAATTAATTATAGATATAAATGTTTGTAAACCTAGGAGTTTATCTAATTAGAAATTAGATAAACTACTAATAATGTATGTAGTTAAAATAAGTTAAGGTAATTGTACATATAAAATGAGATACAGCCCTTTTAAATATGGACACGTTATAAATTTCAAGTACCGAGTGACTGTAAAGCGCAAGAATGAACTAGAAAACAAAGTACGCGAGTGGAATAAAGATACCGCGTATCAAAATAGTATATAATGAGCGACGCGAGTACGTTAAAGGGAACTTCGCTTTTAACTACAGAGCGAGCCGCAAAGATACACGGAACTTCGCTTTCAACAGCGGAGCGAGCGGCATCGATATACGGGAACTTCGCTTTTAACTGCGGAGCGAACCGCACCTTTATACGAGAACTTCGCGTTCAAACGCGGAGCGAGCTAGTCGCTCTGGTGTCAACCTTGAACCGATTCACTTCACATTTGATCGCGAAGCAACGCTCTAGGTCCTAACGCGCTACAATAAACCTGAAGTACGCCCTCCTATCAGGGCCCGCTTATAGAATCAACCTTTAAATTAAAAAACACGATTGAATCGGCAAACCTAGTATACGCTTGGAAGTTGTAAAGCCTTCTTGCCATCGCTGACGAGATCTAGGTGCCTGGGTAGCGGAGATCGTCATCGAGAGCTAAACACGATTCTTCAGTTAAGCAGTTGGTAAGCGTGGGTAATAGCAAAGTTGGAGGTTCGTGGAAATCGTCATCATAGGCCCTGGGTTGCCTGCCTTGTTCTGACGTCACAGTTACCCGTGGGACTTAGCGCACGAACCTGTCAGACCCACAGGGGATGCTTGCAAACGCTTCTGCCAGTTGCGAGTGTAACAGGCGGTCGCGTGGAAAGATATCGAGACCGCAAAGGATTGCAGTATCAGGAGAATAGCAAATCCTCTAGGTCGACTATTACCGTTTTGCACATCTTCTTCAACAGCGTTGATTCTAGACAATTCCCAAGTGCATCGTAGCATTCGCTAAAGACTTGTACAAATTAATTATTGTTGGTTGAAGCCCTCTTACGAGAAGCGCTATTGATTTGATCACATTGACAAGAATTTAACTTTGTCATCCGTCCGCCATTAAAAGTTAATGCTAGCCGAAATTAACCGTTCACTATCAATAATGATTGATGCCGTCATTGGTTGAACTTTATTAATTAGACTCGATAGTTAAGTACCGTTGTACGATTGCTTCATTGTGTATATATTAATTATAGTATCCCAGAGCATGTATTTAATTTGTTACAAACCGCAGTGTTCATGTTAGCGTCAGAGAACGCGTAGTAAATTGCTTTAAATATTCCATCATTATTTTGTACATATTTATTCTGAACTTTTCATATTCGTTTTGTA
>JAHWXV010653444.1:0-10724 GCA_024586415.1 Phrixothrix hirtus
TTTTTTTAGTTTAATGGCCATATTGATTGGTAATTCTTTCTTTTGCTTATTTTGATTGCAATAAAATATTTGTTTCGAGTTTAATTATTTTGTTTTAATTCGTTTGAAAATTTCAGGTTTTTAAACATAATTTTTACATATGTTTTTTTTACATTTTTTTGGTTTTTTGTAAGCCATACATAGTAATATAAACCTTGAAGTTAATTAATATTCATTCCAAAAGTTAACATTTAACAATACATCATTTTTAAAAAGCAAGGACGTCGTCTTGTAACATGATTTTGGTTACAAAAACTGGAGCTTTAATTTTTATCATCCTATGTCGTATATGACGTCAGCGACTAACAAAGATAAACTGACCGGGATTTTGTATGAAAGAGTGAAACATTAGAAAGCAATTGCATCAATTTTTCACTAGATATAGACTTTATCCAGTAGAAGCCACACAATTTATTTCCTTTCAACGGAATTATCCAAAACCATAACGTCAATACTAATTGCTTCTTCAATTAAATCTTCATACATGAATACGACAGACAATGATAGACAAATTTCCTTTGTATTCCTTATGAGCTTAATACAACCATGTTAATAGGTCTCACCGGTCTATTTTTGCTATAGACAACGATAGCAAATTAATTACCGTCTTAATTAATCCGAACTCAAACTAACCCGTGATAAACGTGGGCACGGCCGAAAAATTAAAGAAATAAAACTAGCAAATAACGTAACACGCCATTTTAATAACTTGAGTGTGGAGTTTAGATGACTGCCTACGACCAATGGTAATCTAACACTGCTTTAAAAATTGTGCTTACGGCTAGGTATCTTTAACTCGAGACGATTTCGCCTAAGTATTCGATGCACAGGGGTGTACCCTGTAACAATTTTACATCCATAATTTTACTTTATAAATAATAGATTTAAGTATTCTTCAACCAAATACCTAACAGTTAAAAGGTGTAATTTAAATAATTTAATTTGAATTACCATAATTCACCAAAAATATCAAATTAAAAAAATAACGTCATATGCTGTCCAGAAATAAGGAAAAGTAAACAATTGAATTCTGGATTATCTAAATACTGTGGCACCAATACGATGAGCAAATAAACGAGCATTCACACGTGTTTATTATTCGAGTATTTTAAGACATCGAAATTCAAAATATTAAACGTTATCGTTTTTACAACGTGTGCGAAAGTAATCTGTGAAAATATATATCAAAACTAAGCCATTATACAAGGGTAATTTGTTAAGACCTCAAATGAGTTATAAATATAGAAACTTAACTTAAAATATTACGATAAATAAAAATCCATATGGCGTTAAGATCTTGGACCCGGCTGAATATAAATGTAACTTCATAGTAACTAACTAAATTCCTATGCAATAAAATAAAAATAATAAAAAAAGAGTAGAAGCCAAGAGAAAATTGACTTGCATTTATTAACTAAATTTATTGAGATGGTAGAGGGCATAAACGAATAACAAGTCTCCAATATGAACCCATTTTGCGAATAGTATTTACTCGAATGGTACTTTTTGAACCTGGGTATAACTTTTCTATTCTAGCCAATTGTCATTGCAAGGGCGGTAGTTGATTTTGCATAACTGTTACTATAGGTTCTACTTTTGGGCGGTTGCACGAGAACTCCACTTTTGGCGAATTTGCCAACGTTCACAAAAGCGATTAATCATAGCATCCAATAATTTACACCGACATAAACGATTACTTGATTCTTTAAAAGAACTGGCAATTGAGGGCGTATTCAATGGTGAATTATAAAGAAGATGTGCCAGAATTAGTTAAGTCAAATCGGTAGGGTCATTACTCAACATACATAAAGGCCTTGAATTCCATATAGCCTCTATCTCTATCGAGACAGTATTAAACACCTCGGAAGTATATTATATTTCCATTTCCCCCCTCCCCGTATAAGATGTTAGGGATAGATTCAACTTCCATTCAATTTTCTTGTAATTAAGTCCTTTTTGGAATGCATTCTTGTATTCCTGGTTCAAAATTAAAGTATATATTTCGTTGATTTGAGATTTTGCCCCGACAAAATTTTTGGTGTTGTCAGAAAGTATTTTCAAACAATTCCTCTATGGAAAAGAACTCTTTTAATACGGCTAAGAAGAATTCAGTGGATAAATCGGCTACTAACTCTTAATGAATAGCACGAGTAACAAGGCAAAAAAAATAAAAGTATATACGCCTTTTGGATTTTAATGCCGCGTTGTCGGCCTAAAGTTATTTGGTAAGAACCCATATAATCTACACCGGTATGCAATAAAGCTCTAACTCCATAAACACGTTCCATAGGTAAGCCGGACATCAAAGGCAGATCTAATTTTGGTCGAGAACGAAAACATAAATTGCATTTCCAGATTTGCTTTCTAATTGCACCTCTTATAGATAGGATGCAATATTGTCGATACAAAATAGATTGCAAGAGATGTGCTCCCGTGTGGTAATATAATCTATGATAACTATTTATTATTAATATGGTGAGAGGATCCAACTTTGATAGAAGAATCGGATGTTAATGTTCGAAACCGATGTTAGCTCGAAACAATGTACCACCTACCCGTAACAAGTCATCCTTAACGAAAGGATTTAATTGACGTAAATTTTACTGGATTGATTTGTTATTTATAAGCAGATCGTAATTTTTTAAAATGTCGTTGTTGTACCGTAAGAATTAGCCAGGTTTCGGCAACCTTTAGATCAAAGGTAGTTATCTGATTCTGTAGGGGCAACGTTCTAATGAAGCGGGGTACATATTGGAAGTAGGCAATGACTTATTCCAAGAAGAAATTCTATCTAGGAAAGAGTAAAGAGGAGAAATGGTTTCAGGTGTGATTACATTTACGGCAGAATCTTTGGAGATTCCCGTGTATTCCAAAGAAGACGCACTACTTTCGGATGATTCCTTGTCACGATCTGAAATTAATTTAACAGGCCATTCACAAAAAGGGGATGTTAACCATGGAATACCTTGAAATCAGGTGGGATGATTAACTAGACAAGATGGTAACTGCCTCTACTTGCGCAATCAGAGAGATTCTCTTTCCCGGGAGCAAAATATCAATGAAGCAATGGTAAACAATTTTGAATTTTTGAAATTCTATTCGAAAACAAATTATCTCAACCATTTGGGGGAAGAGTGAGTTTAACTTAAGACAATCACAGAATCTGAAAAGGCATAAATATTGTTAATTGGCTTCCTTTTCAAGAAAGTGTCTTTCACATGGACAATAATATCAGCTAATTGAGTAGCAGCGCATAGCTCTAAACCAGGTAAAGTAATTTTAACCATTGGGACTACTCGGGTTTGAGAACAGAGGAGGGAGTGCCGTTTTCCTGACGAAAATTGCCGAGTTGCCGTACTCGGCAATTTTCGTCAACCGCACGAAGATAGATAACAGATGAATATCCCAACGGACTTGCATCAGAAAATCCAACGATACTATATGAGGAAATACTAAAAAGTTGTACATAAACGAGGAATCCTTAAACTGTTCAATAAGTAAAACTCCCTTCGAAATCTCACTAATTCAAGCAGAATACAATCGGACATTGACTTATCCCAGCCTAGATTAATCTCCCAAAGCCTCTTGATCAATATTTTTAGTTACAAAGAAATAGGCGTTATAAAAACTAGTTGGTCGAAAAACTACTTACTATACTTAGGAGAGAACGCTTTGTGCGTACTTCATTGATTCTTTGCATTTGAAAGCTAAAATTGTCGTAGAAAGGGGTGTATTGTAAACCCAATACCTTCATATCGCTTTTGCCGAACTCTAAAACAGTTGGTGCCTACATAGGCTTAGGAATATGAGTGAGTTACAACTTCAAGTGAATTTGAAATCCATTTTACCATTGGAAAATTCTCTAACTCAAAAAAGGCAACTAGTTGATGTTGGATATTGCGTGCAGTTTTTGCTTGGGGAACACTGGTCAATAAATCATGCATAAACATATCACGTTCGATATATTCTATTATCTCGGAAAATCTTTCCTTCTCATCATGAATTAATAGTTTAATAGTACGTAAACTCAAATAAGGAGATGCGAACAAACCAAATGTGACCGTACCCAACTTGTAAACAGCGTTAGCGTCGTCTACTGCGTTAAACCGCCATAAAATCCTTTGAAACGGTCGGTGTATCTCGGTTACATTTATTTGACAATATATGCCTTTGATATTGGATATAAATGAGAGTTTAATAGAATGATAAAATGTTATTCTGTAAATTTGGTATAGAATATCATTTAAGGAGATTCCATTATCTGATTTCATACTAAAGTCAAATACTATCCGACAGGGAGTTGAGGTACTATCTGCCTTCCAAACACAGTAGTGTACTACGTGATATCCAGGCACTTGCAAGGCTTCTCCCTCTACCAGTGACATATGGCCATGATCTAAATACGCTCGGAGTATATTTGAATAAATTAAACTAAACTTGGGTGAACATTTTAACCGCTGTTCTAAGGCAAACAAACGTCTTTTAGCAATTCCTTACGAAATGCCTAAAATTATAGATGAATCCTTAAATGGCAAACTAACCATAAAATTGCGGGTAACTGAATATATATATATATATATATATATATATATATATATATAAATCTTCACAGGATATCTTCTCACTGTCATCCATTGATTTTTGCTGCACGTTTTCATTATCAAATACACCTCGATATTCATTCAAAATCACAAAGGTTGAAGGGTATTTTGCCTGGCGGTCAAGTAGATTTAATGAACCTATAAGTAAATAACAAAGTATCAATTGAATTGCTATGGGGTCTCCGACACTTGCCTTTATTCCATGGTTACCTAATATTTCTGAAAATAAAGCAGCGCCCAATATACATTCAATTCTATTCGGAATGTAGAAAGTAGGATCTGCCAAAGGTAAAAATTTTAGAAAATGTAAATAACTGGTGTCAATTGGAACGTTAGGTAGTAAATGGGTCACACTTTCAATTAATAACACTTGATTCAAATATTTCCATTTCGGATTTACCTTAGAAGCAATATTTAAGACAGTACCACCTAATAATGGTTTTATACCTCCAACACCTTGAACATTACAATTCACTCTGGAATATAATAAACCTAACTGCTTGCACACATTGTAATGTAGCTATGCCACTGGCTCGAGTTTACATTTTGTAAATAATTAATTACGTAAATTTTTAAAGTACAACTCGATGCTGAAATAGGGCATAGTTACATTAGTTATATTTATTTGTCACTTACAACTGTTTCTTTAATTTAAAATCGAACATCCCGTATATATTTCATTTAATTATTATTTATATAATTACCGAGCTATTAACTGATCATTACGTTTATTTATTTACTTTTAATTGCTGTTGCATTAATTAATAATAGGATTAGGAATGTTTAAAATTTCTTGTATGAACTGTTAGTCTAATAGTTCACGATTTGTGACCTTAGTCGACAAAATATTACTTGTGTAGGTCAATGAGTTTCAATTCTGTGTATAAGTAATACGTATGGCTAGGACATATAAAATAAACACACGTTAGTTTCAGCTACTAATGGAATTTTTACATCATTTAAATTGATCTAATTGCTTTATGTTAATTAAAATGTAAGTTATTTGCTTAGGGATTAGTTCGATTGTTAGTTGCTATTTTATGCATAACTTTTGATTTTGTTAATGCATCCAAGTAGAGCGGTACAAATATTTTTGTTAATTAATAGTAATTAGAAACAGTCCCATTAATGTTCTACTTTACTACTCCAATTAAATGAAATTAAGCGTCTAATGACATGTTATTCAGTTTGAAACGTTTTAATTATTGGAATTAAGTAACTAGAAAGCCGTTTCTCCTTGAATTTACAGATAACAATTACATATAAAAGCGTGCGTTGTAAAGTCGAACTTCAGAGAGAGTATTTACTACCTTTGGTAGTAGAACATCTCACCTGAGAAATAAGAGAGAACGTTTACCACCCTTGCTGGTGGAGCAACTCATCTGAGAAATAATAAAGACCCTTTTTACCGCCTTTGCTGGAAAATCAACTGATTCGTAAATTTGAATATTCATTCCGAGCATTACAGGTTATGATTTACCCCATAAACGAGTGGTAGATTCAATCCTATGAATTGTTATTTTAATAAATCCGTAGAATTCAGTTTAAATTTCAGAAATTGAAATTTAATACAGTAAAACAGTACTTTTGATAAAGGTCGTATTGTTCAAGCATTTAATAGAACGAAACGCTCTGAAGCAATTAACTTTAAAGGAGCACAAGGTTTGTTTACTTGCATTATTTTAGTTTTTGAGTTCAATTAATAAACTTGGTAAAATGCAATTCTCGTTTGGTTACGGATTATTAATAATTTACAAACACCAAGGTGTGTAAAGGGAACTTCGAAATCCTTCCTTGCAGTTAGATGGAAAGTCGCCCCGAAGCTTAACTTTCCTTGCCATTTCCGAGGTGCATCCAGAGATGCATATCGTAATTGTTCCGCTAAACGAACCTAGTTTAATTATGAATAATTTAATACAAAACGGTAATTACCTACATTAAATTTCTCCCACATAAACAACATAATTAAAGTTGCGGCGGTGCAAAAACCACGACTCAGGCAAACAAACGCCATTTTGTGATCTACCGACGTGAAAAACGATCATATCGACTGTAAATGTTAATCACAAAATGCATTAATACGCTATCTATGCTTGACAATTTCAAGTCGAATGTCTGTTAACTAATTTAAAAGGTTAGTTAATAGCTGAAATAAAATAACAGGGTATGTTAAATAAATGAAATTTCTGTTAAAAACTATTATTACTGAATATATAATTGTACAACCAATTAACAAATGATTATATTACAAAGGTAATATAATCGCTGCACATGTTAATAGTTGCAAATGCAAGGATAAATAAAAATCAAAACCGAATTCAGTTTGAAACAATAAGCATGTAATTATCCTGAGTTAAAATGAACTGTAAATAGTTTAAATTAGAATAAAGTACTGTTCCAGTGCTACACAATTAAATACAAGTAAAAGTAACATTTTAAGAAGATGTACACCTAACCCTAAAAGAAATAGTAAAGTGCGCATAACTTGCGAACTACAACTAAATTAAAACCAAAAGTGTTAATTGAGCTAATTACAGATAGTGTCTCGGTACAAAAATATATCCAGTACGTACAAAATTCAAGGTAACGAACAACTAAAAACAAATTTAGTTTTTGAGCTCCGATTTACACTGTAAAACACGTTTGTAAATAATTTTGTCGTGTACATGAATGAAGTAAGTTTTAGGTAAATAGTTTCCAAAGCATCCAACGTATAGTCCTGGCCCAAACTACGACTTCAGATCTACTACCGAGGCATTTGTAACACTGATCAGGCATCCCCGTTATAAGTTTTGATGCATTAACCTGCCACGTTACAACATCTAGTGTTAACAAATTGGGCATAATGCGTTATCAACTAAAATTCTAAGAGTCTGTTCCTTTCCCCACCGGTCATATGTTTTAACTAACGCCGTGCTCAACAAAATAACCCTAGCTAGCTTATTTTTTCAAGAATTTATGTGTATGGTGTCTGCGAAACTTGACACTCGCTTTGTTTTGCTTCCGATCTATCTGATATAGAACTGTTGGAAATAGCATTGTTATTTGCAGATTCATAACTTTTACGTTAATAAGTATGATGCTTCGACTTACGTGTCAAACAAGGCATGGATCTCATATTGTGGAATGTAAATTTAATTTATTCCAAATTAGTAAAATATTAACTACCTTTAAGATTTATTCGTTACAACCAAGTCCTATCTGGTCACTATCAAATCGAAACATGTGTAGTTGAGAAAACGAATTTCAAATACCTGTCTACTATCTGTTTAATAATTTCAATATCAATAAAATTGACGGCTGCTTGAGGTAAAACAACTGCAGTGCGCCTTCTAAATTTCAAGAAATGTAGGGTTTAACTACTATCAAAAATATTAAGTATTGGCGTTTCACTTCCGACCCAGTTTATTCAAAAACGGCGGGACCAACCTCTACGTAATTGTTACAGCTTATCAACAAATGAATTGTCATTATAATTTAGAAGTTTTGTTTTGTTACCTTAAGCAAATTCGTAAGTGTTATAAATTCTTTACAAAAAACTGCAATAATTTGGCGTGTTCTCAGAATGCTTACTTTAAAAGTTTATAACTTTGTTATTGATGAACACAATTTAACTAAATTGGAACAGCGTACAGCTTAAACCATCAAAAAGATACGGTGTATATTACAGTTTAGAAATTACTTGTAGATTCTCTATTTTTTACAAAAAAGGTTATTTATGATAGAAACTGAAAATTTCCTCTTTTATAAGATGTATTAACATTATTTGAACAACAAGTTGATTGGGTTTAACAAATTATTAAAAGTTGTCTTATAATTGAAAGTGAAATATTTTGAAAAAGATGCTAGTAACTGCTGTCGATGTGTTAATTGGTAGCTAACCGCATTGAAGGTCATTCTGAGGAAAGCGCCAAACATGTTTCAATTACAAGAAATTATTCTTTTCATAATAATATAAACATATTTGGATAGTTTCAATAATACCAACCGATTTTGTTGATAAATATTTTCCAAACTAATAGATATTGATACAGGAAATCCACGGAAGGACCTTGTGATAACGATTTAAGTTTGTTTATAAAAGAAATTCGGTTTTAAGTAAAAGAGCATAATGATGCACAGTTTATTGTAAAATGAAAGTGTTACTTTTTCTGAAATTCAAAGAAAATATCTCAAGACAAAACCGCACAGTTTAAAAAAATTGTATTGAAAATTAAAGAGTATTTCGAAATTGAAAAAATACTTGGCATAAGTAACATTAATCTTCAACAAGTAACAAAGCGAACAGCGGAATGTTTGAAAATTAGCACACGCAGTGTTGGAAGGATTTCACATGAACAAAGGGTTTATGCTACTGTTACAGCAGCTAAACCCAGAAGTAGTAGCCCTAAGATAGAATGAAAGGCATTATATTCCTCTTTTATATGGAAAAACGATTTCCAACCATAAAGGAATTGAATCAAAGAATGAAAGACTACAATCCTGACTTTCCTCAAGTTTCTACTTCTACGCTAAACAAATGGGTAAAGGAAATGAAATGTATCTATAAAAAACTAGAAAGTAAACCGAAACTTATGGAGAAGAATAGTATAGCTGCGCAACGACCGGACTACTTATCCACATATCCAAGCTTCAGGAACGTAGGTTGGAATATATTTTATACTAATGAATAATAGTGAGTGGCAAATTACTCTAAAAAATTTGGCTGGGTAGAAATTGTTACGCCCAAAATTCGTGATGGCTTTTGGAACCATTCGAGAAGTGAATGGGTACAGAGGTGGAATCAAACGTTCGTATGGTACAGGACAAAGAGTTATTATTTTAGATACAGCTAATGAAAATGGATTTTTACCAGCTTGTTCGAAATGTTCGTTGGTAAAAAAGGATCAGACGATTACCATGATGAAACGAACAAACAGAATTATGAAGAGTGATTCAGGCAGGTACTAGCTGTGATTCCCGCGAAATTAGTAATTGTCCTTGAGCAAGCTCCTTACCATGCAATGTTAGATCCAGACTTCCGTAATCCTAAATCATGGAGGAAAGTAAGCATAATAGTATGGTAAATAAACAGAAAAGTACCTTTTCGCGAAGGAATTATTAATTTGAACAACCTAACGAGACCTGCACTGATGGAACTATCCCGCAAAAATATTTGTTGGATAAAATTGTCAAAGATGTACAAGAGGTTAATGTGAAGCTTATGTGGCTTCCAGTGGCCCACTGTGAATTTATTCTAATAGAATTGGTTTAGGCGTATATTAAAAATAAGGTAGCGAAATTAAACACGACTTTTAAAATAAGATGTTTTGGAACCTTGTCAATCATCCATGCAAAATATACCAAAAGAAGTTTGGGATAATTATGTTAGTCATACTATGAAAATTGAAGAAAAGTATAGCGTGAAGGAAAATATCATTGATATCTCCACTGAACCATTAATCGTTAATGTGCAAGATGAGTATGATATTGACGAGAGAGATGGTGGAAGTACCGACACTGAAATCAATGAAGACGATGAAGATAATGTTTGTAACTGCTATCGGAATATAACACTTATTATTTATTAACCTTCCCTTACAATTAAATATAAACAATACTTATTGTTTATATTACAGTCTTGATAGAGAATCGAACCGAAGTATTGTACTTTGTAGTGTAGTTTTTAAAACGCTTTACTATAAATTGTAAAAACGCATACATATGTTATAAATAAATTTTTGTTATACCTTGTGTGTAGTTAGAAAGTAGTTAGAAATAAACAATTACATGCAGGTAGAGTTTCTTAGCAATTTTATTATTGTGCCGCTTCTGATTAATAGCAGTCCCTGAATCATTAAAACACATTATCCGGCCACAGTGTCGTTTTGGTTTGCGCTCCGGTCTACCCCTTGCGGAATGTTTCCCGAGCGATCTTTCGCATAAACTTTTTTAATTTTATAAGTCTTCGCAATTCTTCTTTTAAGTAGATCTTTACTTCTTAAGTGTTAATTTCTCTACCTGTATAATGAGTAGAAAGAATATTTTGAATATCTCTTCAAATGAGCGAAATAGAGTCGTTCGCAATTATTGATTTTAATTTCG
>JAHWXV010653465.1:0-11522 GCA_024586415.1 Phrixothrix hirtus
TTTCTATGGTCAATTTTAGAGCCAAAGCTGATTTTGATTCTTGTTGAAGAATTCTTGCAAGGAATAGATGGCCATTCCCTTCATTTTATTTATTTTTTTTTGAATTTGTAGAAACTCAAGCTCTTCATGTTTGGTGGTAGGACATTGTATATTTTGGTTACTTGAGTATCGAACTGTCTTTGGATGGTCGTTAAGTGGGTCTTGGGTTCTCGGATGTAATAATGGTCTTGACGAGTGTTATATACATGAGTGTGTTGATTTTCAATTATAGTGTTCAACCTTTTGTGTATGTATAAACAACACTGACTGATGTTCAGTTTTACCACGGTAAGGATTCTGAATTTCTTAAATAATGGCCTACATGTGCTGTTTGTGCTCATATTAAAAATATTTCTAATGCATCTTTTTTGCAGATGTAAAATGCGGGTGGCAGCTGATGAACCTCCCCATAGAATTATTCCGTAAGAAATTCTGACGTTTACATAAGCATAATAAGTTTCCAAAGCTACTTCTACACTGATTTCATTTTGGAGAGTCTTCAGTACAAAAGCGAAAGTACTTATATTTATAGCAAGATATTCAATGTGCGCTTTCCAGTCTAGGTGTACGCACATACTGGAAAAATGGAATATGTCTATGACATTCACATAACCCATATTTATTTTACGTTCCTAGCGGATATGTTGACTTATCCCAAATGGTTTTCAAAAATTTTACAATTTTGTATATTCAGATTCACCAAAAGTAAAGTGAAAATGTTTTTATTATAGCTTGGGAAATGGTAATATGTAGACTTACCACCTTTTACCTCGCTTCATTTTACCAAAATGCTAACAATCACGCTTGGATATGTCCACTTATCCCCGTCAGTACTTGCGAAGTATTTACGCAATCTTCGTTAAGCGGTGTAATGACGTGTAGGTGTTGTTTACAATATCTAAGAAAAACAGTGTTATAGATATCAAAAGCAGGGCTTATGTATGCTGAAGTCGTGTGAGAATGTTCCCGAAAGATGTAAGTATTTTACGAATAAATTTAATGTTATTAATACGTTGTTTCCTAATAATTCTAATTCTAACCTGCAAAGTACAAATTAGCGATAAAGGTTGTGTAACAGTTTTTGTCACAACTACCGTGATCTGAACAATTATTTTATTTCTTTTTTGTTTAGACAATTTTATGTTGTTACAGGGGTACAGGAATCTGTAGAAAAGGAAAACTATAAAAATGTATCTGAGAATCTTGTTCTTGACCAATTACAAGCTGATACGGGTAATATTAATTAGAATAACTGAAAATGTATACATGTAGTTTGATGACATGCACGTTTTTATTTTTAGATATTACAAACAAGGTAAATGAGTGGCTTGATAAATATGGAGATACGTTGGTGATTGGTACAACTCATAACGCAGAGGATAGTACTGCGTATCGCGATGATAATAATGACACTATAGACAATGCAGCAGTTGTTAGTAATAATCCTTCCAGTGAAATTTTATACGGTTTAAAAACGTTCTTTTACTTGTAGAGAATACTATAATAAAGTTAATTAATGTAGACGTTAACGATTTGATGTGCGAAAAGAATATTTTGTTTTCTAGTGAAATAGAACGTGACGCCTTGCTAACCGACATTCCGTCCAGGGAAAGGAAAGTTAATGAAAATTATGACGAAAGCGTCGAACACACTGACGAGGAACACGTTGATCCAGATTACAATCCATCCCATTGCAGTAATGACGATCAGGGTAGAAAAAATGATCTACGACTCGTAAAATAAGAAAACTTTGTAAAAATAGAGGAGAAGCGTATATTACAAAAAGTGGAAAAATAAAGTGTAAAAGAGAATTGAAGTCTTTGGAGGCATGCAGGAACAAATGTAAGGAAAAATTCAAAGAGGAGTCAAGAAGGAAGGTCTTCGAAGAATACTGGAATTTCGAAAATCACGATAAACGGTAGCTTTTATTGCAAGACATATTGAAGTTAAGAAAAAAGCAATTGCAAGACAAAAAATAGGAGAAAAATTTAAAGATAGGCAGTTTACGTTTATTTACAAAATTTGAGTTGACGCTGAATCCATAGTTGTCTGTAAAGTTTGCTTTATGAAGACACTGGATGAAACACCAAAGTTCTTGGAATGTGTTATGAAAAATAAATTGGAGTTTTCAGATAGGAGTGGCTGGCATACTGCTAAAAATAAAACCTCTGACATCGAGTTAGAAATAATTAGAAACCATATATTGTTTTTCCCTGCATATGAGTCGCATTATTCTATGAAGCACCCCAGCAAAAAATATTTAGGTTCAGATTTGAACCTATCGGTAATGTACGATGTACCGCAAGTCCCTTGACGATTCTAAAGCTGCTAAATCAAGAAAGATATATTTACAAGAATTTAATAAAATGAATTTAAAGTTACAAAAAACTGCTTTAGATACTTGTATGACTTGTGATACCTTACACGTGATCTTGAAATACTCTGAAAATGAGAAAGAAGCGAAAGCTATCAATATGAAATTAAGTGCCCACCAGGTAGCTGCTGACAAAGCATATTATGGGAAAAAGGAGTACAAAGAAATATATAAAACAACAAATAACATCAAAATGCTTTGATTTACAACAGACATTTCCTACACCATTATTAACTAGTGGAAATGTTTTTTATAAAAGACAGCTTAGTATGTATAATTTAACTATACATGACTGTCAGACAGGATTATCAACCGACTACATGTGGCACGAAGTAATTGCAAAAAGGGGAGCAAACGAGATATCCTCTTGCTTCTATAAATTCATTTCCATCCTACCTACTGAAACAGAGCATCTTATTCTGTACTCTGAAACCTGTGATGACCAAAATAAAAATTCAATTGTTATTACGCCCTTCAGCAGCATCCATCATTGCAAACTATTGAGCACAAGTTCCTGATCGCAGGGCACACACATTTAGAATGTGATTCTGATCATGCAGCAATTGAAAGGAAAGAGAAACGTAGTCCGTTTGCCATACACCACCTTATAACTTCGTACGAACTGCAGGAAAGAAAAATAAAACAAAACAAGTTTTTTGAATTTCCAAAGACATGTCAAAATATGGACCACTCCAAAAGAAAAAAATTAGTCGAGAGAAGAATCCCTTTAACTATAGAGACATTAAATGGCTAAAATTTGACAAAATGTTTGGTTATGTCAAATATAAAAACAGCTTGGAAGTAGAAGATCCGTTTTTTGAAATAGATTTTAGAAAGAAAACATCTGTAACTTCTACTGAAATAATTATTCTAGTAGCATAAGACAAACCACTTCCTATTAAAGTGCTGAAAAAGGAAAACCTAATGAGTCTCTTGCCTCAGATTGACAAAGACGCTAGGAAATTCTATGAAAAGTTAAATACGATCGAAATGACAGATACCGATTCAGATTTGGACAGGCTGGATTCAGAAGATGAGAGCTAATCATGTTACAAAAATATTTTTTAAAGCAAGTAGCTATTTCGCTATTTGGTATTTCTGTACATGTATGTTGTTTTCATAAAATATACTTGTTTATACCTCTAATAATCATTTTAATTATATTCATTATCAAAAAATAAAGTTTAAGTATACATAACACTTTTATTAATATTAAAATAAACAAGTTACATCTTAAGGTAAGACGAGTAAAAGGGGTTAAGTATATATTCGCTATTTCGGCTGCACCTATGTTTTCAATAATGTAGAGGCGAAAGGGATAAGTTTTTTAATTTTGTAAATTTATTGACCTTCCTGTCAAAACCTCGTATTATATAGACAAATTACACTAACAGAATAAATGCAACTGCTATTTCATAGCATACTTTTAAAATTTCGATGATTTTAAATAACATCGCTAAAATACGTGTTTTTATTAATTCGGGGTTTTCTTGAAAACCACAAAGTTTTTCGAAAAATAACAAGAGTAAGAAAAATTTTAGAATTAAATTCCACATAAAATAAAATAACAATTTTTTGAGTCCGCCAACGGGTTAAAAAATTCTGTCACATTTTAAGGGTGCATTATTCTTTATCAGCTCTTTAAAATGCTTCAATTCAATTCTACTTACTGTCAATTAATGTTCTTGCTTCTCTCACAATGTATACCAAATTTGGTTTTTCTAAGTTCAACTATAACTGATATATTGATTTTTTTTGAAATTTGAAACCCAACTTTGAAAACCTATAACTTTTCAGGGATGCAAATTTGTATTAAGGTAAGTTGCGTTAAATCATCATATTTTTGGTTCCCCTACATGCCCCTGCTATGTGTCGGTTCTTCAACGAAACACCCTGTATAGAGAGATGACCTATTAACTATTTATGCTAGCAGCAAATAACACCAGTAGATGTGGCTTCGAATACTAACAATATGGCGTCTTTAATAGAGCCATGTTCAGGAGAATTTAATTGAAAATAATAATAAACATTTGTGTATGAAGTAAGTTCTTACTATACTTAGTGGATGTTACCTTTATTTACAACTGTTGTACAGAATCTTAGGAAATCCACAAAATTGTAAAATAAACCAAAGAATGAAATCATAAAACTAAAATACCAAATATCTCGAATGGCTCAATATATTGTTTACTTTTACTTGTAGAATGTTATTCCAGTTAATTTCTTCTTGTCACTACCTGCTGTAACATTTGAAATAGGTTACAAACTAATTTAGATACTACTTTTGGTCACGTGATGACGTCTCACCATTTTATCTCAATGTAGTCATATGCATAGAACCAAGTAAGTATCTCGTAAAAACATTCTTATAGAGCTTGTTTATCTGGTTACTATACAATATATGTTAATATATAGCTAGAAAAACGTATGTACTATAAAATATATACTATTTTAAACTATAGTATTTTATTTCGAATTTGGGATGATGCCATAGTTAGTAATTGCGTGCTAACAACTTAGATCAACAAGATTTGTTGTTCAAGTTATAGTTATATTTACGCCTAAAGTGCGGTGGTACTTTGCTTGAATGCCAAGAATTGTTGTTTACCAATTTATTTTATATCGAAAATTAGCTTACGTTCAGCTTTCTTCAATCGTAGGTATGTCTATTTTAAACAGTTATAAAAATGCCCATAAATATGGTTTGATAACTATAATTAAATAACATCAACATTCTCTTTTTCAAATGATTATGTTTTGCTGTTTACGATGTGGCATGGTTGTGCAACGTCATTCTAAACTTAAAGTGCAAATACTGTATAATGTCGTTAAGCTGTTCTGTTCTTACATATGCTTTTCAAGGTTATAGTTTTAAAATTTACTCATAAACACATGACGTCGCTGCAAAATTATTCATTTCAATTGTATACACTTTTTAGTCCCTTATTGGATAAATTCAAGCTGGAAAATCGAAAACAAATATTTCATATATTTAAACAAAAATTTATGTTATAAACTATTTAGAAAAAAAATTAACTTTATAAGAGAAATGTAAACTCAAACTGTGTACCTATATATAGTAAGACAAGATAAATATTTTAATTATTAATTAATAATATTGTTAGAAAAAGTCATAAGTACATTTAATAATTGGATTAAAGTCCATAGTACTCACAATGGATTAATTAATATAGAAAAATTTTTGTTAAAATAATTCACACAGTCTAATCCATAAGTTTTCAATTGTTAAATAAGTATATATTAGAAAAAATCGCTTAGCCGTTAATTTGATCTCTAGCGCGCTAACCTAATTTATTCCCGCACAAGTTGATATGAAAGAATCCGACTTGTGTCGGTACATCAGCTTATTCGATTCACGGCTAAGTACAACACAATGTGCCCATAAACACAATAAGATGAACCGACTAATGCCGTATTGTTCGAAACTATTTATATTAAACTATACAAATTGTAAATAAACATTCTTGATCCTGAACTTTATTGTTTCTAGTCTCAAATCAACTATTAAGGCAAGAGCAACGATCTTCATCTCTCAAGTTATCAAATTCTAAATCTTGGCATCTGAGGCTAAACACCACCTCAACAAAAATTACCTCCGCCACAGCATCTTTCTTAGAAATACACGCCGCAGGTTATCTATTCCCAACATTAGGGAACATAACGTTAGCACCAACATTCCGCATATACAAATCATTTCCTTGGTACTGTATTGTTATTACAGTTATTTCAAGTTCTTCTGACTGTAGCATACTAAAATGTAAACGCTAAGCAGATAAATTATTTTCCATTGGAATCATCCTGGAACCTTACTAGTAGAAGGATCCTAGACCGTCTCTGTCATCGACAAACCAGGCCCCACGTTACAGGAGATCGGATAAAATAGAATTCTTTCTTCGAACATTATAAGCAAGACCGAATCGCCACAAGAAATAAAATGGCTCCCAAATACTGGTAACCGCCGTAACTAACTGCATACAAGAAAGAAAATGACACCCAAACACCGGTAAGCACTATAACCGACCGTACACAAAAAGAAATTGACAACCGAACAATAAAGATTGCTCGAGCACCAATAATCAACACCAAACGTAAGTACAATTAATAGTTTAACAAATTGTTACATATTACCAAAAAAATGTTACAACCTCCTGGATATATAGTCTGAGATAAAACTTGTTATGCGCAGAACTCCGCAAAGTCAAGTACGGCTTGGCGTTAGTGTACTTAAAGGCTTGGAATTTAATTTATTTCAAGGGGTGTTACGAACACTTCTTTTGGCAACACCTTCGGTGTCAGAGTCCGTCGCCATTCATTTAGTCGAGTGAAACTGTGGCCCGTATTGCACCACGAGGATATGTTTAATTCATGTGTATAAGGATTCGCATTTCTGTTTTGAAATCAATGTATTTAATATTATTCTGAATGCATCTGTCTTTATTCGGCGAATAATGTTCTACTTCGTCGTTGTCAATCAAAATTTGTAGTTTTGGTGCAGTTTTATGCTATCTAATCGGTCCAATGGGCTTTCTCATATTTAACAACATACAATATTGTGGAACATTTCTTAATATTTAATAATTTGACTTGCGTATTTGGATTACTTAATTCTAATATTTACAGATTTGTTTGATTCGTATATTATATGTTCAAAATAAAAGAACCAAGATTTGCTTTTTATAAGCGTCTCTCGCGCACTTATTTTACTGTATTTTACAATATCTTTTTGAAATGTATTTATTAATTGTCTTAATTACTACACTTCTGGATTTATAATTTTAATAAGAAAACGCGTAGAATTGTATCGATTCCTAATTCGCGTATTCCTTGTTACTTTATAACGTTTTCGGGAAACGTTGCCTACTCTGATTTGGACACTGACTCTGATAATGAAATAAAAACAGTTTATGTTGTGGTCTTTATTAATTCAAATTGGTTACCTGAAAGTGAACGTGAATTTAATAAAAATTCTTCCTTTGAGGAAGACCTAAATATAATACCTATCGAATACCTATTCGATGAACCATTTATCTTATTTGAAAGTACCCTAGTTTAAGTATCATAGCAAGCTAAAAAGCATGGCTTACTATTTGCCAGATAAGGCGTGAAGAGTAATAAGTATGTCTCGGTTAAAGGTTTAACTCAGGGTTGGCTTCAACTTCTATGGTCATTTAGCCATGCCTACTAGGATTTTCCTGAATCTTGGAATTTCCGCCGAGATTTTTGACGTCCAAACATCACTGTCTTATTGAAGAAGAAGTTTTCTCCGTTTAAAAATTTAACTATCTAGATCGAGTTTGAATCATCGTCTCTTAGGGGCAGAGGCAAATATGCTAACCACTACATCAATTTATATTTTTGAAAGTTTATAATTTTCTTTCTATTATAAAATTATTGCATATAAAGAATTTATGTTTATGTTTAAATTTGACATAAATATTAAATGCGCGTTTGGTTTTTCCCTTCTTAAAATATTCGTATTCGTACTATATTCTGTTGTCGATTGTCGCCTGAATAAGGGTTCTCGGTTCTTGCACTTATTCGATTTACTCTCGCTTGCAAAATATACAAGTTATTCTTGTCCCAATTAATCAGTTATTTGATAATTTCTCATTTATTCCATTTTCCCTAACCCACTTACCTCAAGAACAAAGAATCGGTTGCCCGATTAACATCAAGGGTAAGTTATTTATTTTTATTATTTAATGTTTAATACAGTCTATTTAATTTAACTCGGATATCGAATTGGCGTATTTTGTATTATTCAAATTTTTTTTGTCGATTGATCTAACAACCGAACCAACGTAAATACAAGGGCGGTCTGATAATTGACCGGTTTCGAAGAGATGGCACCACTGATCACCAAATGTATATCATAGTATGTTGGCTGCATATAAATTTTTAGCGCTATATGTCATTTAGTTTATGTTTGACAGCCATAAAAAGCGAACAACTTGCGATTGTGTTAAAATAATGGATAAAAACGAATTTCGTGCATTGATTAAGTATTATTTTGTGCGTGGAGAAACCGCGAAAGAAACAAAGGAAAAGCTTGATAGATATTATGGCACATCTTCTCCAGCGAATTCAACTGTGATTTATTGGTAGCAGAATTTAAACGTGGTCGTACAAGCCCAATTGATGAACATCGTTCAAATCGACCCATCGAAATGGCCACCAAAGGATTGATCGATAAAATCCATGATATCGTTTTGGAAGATCTATAAGTGAAAGTGCGTGAGATAGCTGACGTAAACATTTACATATGAAAAAGCTGCCAGCAAGATGCGTGCCGTGTTTGTTGACAATAGAACAAAAACGCCATCGTGTGGTCATTTGAAAGCAATGCTTGGCGATGTTTCAACGTAATGCGGATGAATTTTTGCATAGATTCATAACCGTTGATGAAACATGGATCTACCACTACACACCTGAAACAAAACAACAATCAAAACAATAGCTTGAAGCTGATTCAAGTGCACCGAAGGAAGCAAAAGTGGTTGCAGCAGCGGGAAAGGTTTTAGCGGCCGTTTTTTGGAATTCACAAGGTATAATACTCATAGATTATCTTAAAATGCAAAAAACAATCACAGGAGATTATTATATGGCATCACTGGACCGATTGCACGTTGAAATAATTAAAAAACCACATTTAGTAAAAAGAAAGTACTTTTCATCAAGACAACACCCCAGCTCATATATAATGGAAAACTCAACAGAAATTTGATGAACTACATTACAAATTGCTTCCGCATTCATCATATTCTCCTGATCTAGCTCCCTGTGACTACTTTCTGTTCCCAAACCTGAAAAAATGACTTGGTGGAAGGAGATTCAAATCAAATGAGGAAGTTGAATGGGAAACTGATGCATACTCTCGAGGACTTGATAAATCGTACTACAATAATGGCCTAATGAAATTCGAAAAACGTTGAACTAAGTGTATCGGGGTGAAAGGAGACTATGTCGAGAAATAAAAATTTTAGAGGAAAAAGTTGTGTTCTCATGTTCAAACAGGCCATTTATCAGACCAACCTCGTACATACAAGTAATTTAAGTTCACATTTATCTAATTGAATTAATATCTATTAACAAATACTTGTCACTAAACTTGTTGTGAATCCTAACAATATGACGGCTCTCCTCGATTGTGTTAGTAATTTGTGTAATAAAAAACCTTTACATTAAGAAGTTAGGTAGATACATAGTATATCAAAAAAATCGACTTGTGCTGGAACACGAGCTTGGTAGCGCAAGGTTATAGCTTAGAGATCAAATCTAGACGACCTGTGTACGATTTTGGCTAATGAATATTTTTAGTATGTATGTACAGGCGACATTTTTAAATATCTTATAAATTAATATTTTTAATAGTTAATGTATTGACATTAAATTTAATTACATATTTATTGTTTCAACTTCATTCGCGTGTTTCGGTGGCTAGTGTATATTGTAAGGATACATCTTCGTCACTGATTTTGTTTTTTTTATTAACTTTGGATCATTTTTAGGTTTGACAACTTTAAAAAATTTGTGGGGGGTTTGGATTATCTAAATTACCTTTTGTTAACCTGTTTATTTGTAGGTTTCACGGTAGATATCGAATAATTGCTTTGGGTCAACTACCTTGAGAAGGAGCTAATATGAAGACGTTTGGGTGAAACTATACTTTGTAGAAGTTAAGAACAAAAGCTTTTGGGGAACTCGTCCATGAGAGTAGCTTTAGAAGATGCTGTTACGCAATTTTCTTTCGGGGGATTCGATAATTGAGTTTTTGGAGGAAAGCTTATTGATGATGTCAAGAAGAACCTTTTTTATTTTATTTATTTTGTTTATTTATTGACGTGCATGCCGTTATTTATATATTTCTTGATATGCATGTTTATATTTATTTACATGCCTTCTGTAAATCGTGTTACCGTATATTTAGATTGTATATTTTGTACATAGATAGGTATATTTAAATAATTTTTACAACTGATTTTATTAAAAAATACGCATTTTAAATTTTAGCGAAGCATACGTGCCCTCATTTTTAACAAATTCTTAAGTTTGAAATTAATAATTATTTTTGTTAGGGATTTTGTTTCAGGTTAAAGTTTGAATATTTTAGGGCCACAAATCTAGTATTTAATTTTACAAGTCCACTGGATTTTTATTAAATTATTTTTGAATTTTAGGGGGCATACGTGACGTCATTTTTAACCTAATAAAATTCTAAATACATTGCTATACCCATAGATGGGGTATGAGTTCACTTTTTTTTATTTACCAAAGTCTCAAAACCCGATAACTACATTGATACACCCATAGATGGCGTATGCGTTAGCTTGGACCCCATTCTTACGCTTAGGGTTATGCCCCCAGACCCCATTTCTACACCTAGGGCTACGCCCCCCCATTAAACATTATATATTTCCAAGATGGTACCCAAATTTATTATTAAAAACGTCCCTAGATTTCAAATTTCACGCCCAAAAAAATCCCTAGATTCCGCCATTCTGTTACTAAAAAATCCGCCATTTTGTCACTACATCCGTCATTTTGTCACCAGATTCCGCCATTTTGTCCTTATATTTTTTAAGTTGGGAATAACCATTTTGTAACTAGATTTTAAGTCGGAAATAGCCATGTTGTCAATATATCCACAATTTTGTCACTATAAATCCGCCATTTTATCTCTAAAAATCCGCTATTTTGTCATTAGATTCCACGACGTTACAAAAGTGGTGGGGTGCAAAAGTAGCGGGTGGGGGTGCAAAAAAGGTGGGGGGTGCTGTCACAGAAGCGGCTATCTTACACTACTCCTGGTCATCAGTGCCCACTGTATGGCTAAAGGGTAAATTATTCCTATTATTAAAATAATAAGTATTGGCGGTTCAATTTCAAACCTTGTATTTTAGAAATTAATAAACTGAGTTAGATCAAACCAAATTTATTTTGATAACAGTTAATTTTTTTTATAAGTATGCTGAATTTGAAAATTTTCTGAAGTTGCATTCGCTGGTAAATGTAAAATATGTTCTAAAAAATGTGTTTTTCATTGATATTTTTAAGAATATCGAACTTCAAAAATTAATTTAACAAAAAT
>JAHWXV010653498.1:0-11529 GCA_024586415.1 Phrixothrix hirtus
TTCAGTAAACATAATCGTTTACAAGGACCGAATTATCAAATATGGAGGTCCATAATAACAAGTGTTTTAAGAAGCAAAGGTTTATTTTCACATGTACAAGGAAATCTAACGGAAGAAATCCCTTTCTAAAGTATATATCTTAAATTATTTCTCTACACACTGACTGTATAAATTTAAGCATTTGTTATTGGTACTCCAGCTTTATAGCCTTCCGCCGCCAGTCCATGAGATAACTAATCACACCTTGTTTCAATTCTTCCTCACTGTGAATTGTCGTTCCTTTTGCTCCGACAACGTCATTGCTATACCCATATGTTTCTTTTTGTACTCATCCGCAAGCATAAGAGGGATCCACCTTGCACACATTTTCGCATACTTTAGATGGTTTTTGACAATTTCATGAATAATTGTTCATGAAAAATTAGGGAAATGTTCATGTTCCCAGATTTCATCAATTGTGACTTGTATAACTTTGTCAACTGAACTCAGCAGTTCGTCTGTAATCACTGACGACTGCCCCGATCACTCGTCATTATGGGCGTTCTACCTCCTCAAATTGAAGTTACGACATCAACGTCGAATAAAAGACTGACCAATAATATTGTTTCCATAACCAACCTTCAATGAACGGTGAGAATTACCATGGTTGCACATTTCTTGCGCGGAGAAATATAATTACCACCCTGACTTCACACTATTAAACGTTATAAATACTTAGAGAAGCAACACAATCAGTTACAGCGACTGAGAAATTCGCTCCGTACGTCACAAACGGGTAGCAGTTTCCGGATGGCCCTCGTACTTACGAGAAAGAGGCGAATGTTTCATTTCTCTTAACTTTATAAACTAGTTGCATGCTTTGTTAATTCTTATGTTCTACTATCTCTTAAGCGCATAGCAGATTACCGTTTTTATAGTTAAAATACTTAGATACGTTGAGATACGCCCTGAGATTATGCCTTGAGTGAAACTTTCGCAACGTTCGTTTAATTTAACAACGATTAGAGTTAAAACTTTACTATCCAGCGGAGCATATGTGTGTTTTGTATAGAGATTATCATATTACGTAAAACAGGATTATAAAAACATATATGCGATACCATTTAAATACAAACACAGGTATAGGCATAAGCTCACTGATACTTATTCATGTATTGTTACTGGCTATATTACGCTATTACATTTACTGCATATTACTTATTACTTAGGTTTAGAATGACAAATTAATACAAAACACACTATGAAATTTCGATTATAGAAAGTTTTTCAAGAATAGTGTTTTAAGATGTATTGCATAATTTCATACTCAATGACTTTGATTTATATTCCTTCATTAGACAACTTAATTTAATAGAACGAAAGTGAGCATAATTATAAATACTAAAAGCAATTCATAACATCAGAATGAAGAAATATGCTTGACATTAACAATTTCCTGATTAACCTTTATTAAAGTGAATTTACGGGCTACCTTTACAAATTAGAAGGAAGTGTGATAAATGTGATTAGAAAATACAAAGTTCAGAGACGTTTCATGGTTGGCAGTAAAACGAGTTTGTTTTAATTTTCGGTTTATAATATTTATTTTATTAAATTTTGAACTCCTTCTACTGAAATGGTACCTACACGGTTTCCTTTATTTATGATTTTCTTAGAATATTTTTAAAGTGTACATAATCTTATTTAGTTCTTTGTATCGAAAAAATATTTTTAAATAATTTTAATATATCGTTCTAATATTGAATCATTTTGCATCATATTGGTGTCCGCTCATCAATCGGTTAAATATTGACAAACTTTGATAATTTCCTGGCTGAAGTGACATTAAGTAATGTATTTGAATATGTAACGCTTACACAATATGTGCTTATTTAGTGACGTGTCTATTTAGATAGAGTTAGAAGATATATTTATGGATAACAAGGGAACTGTCGC
The DNA here is from genome assembly GCA_024586415.1 of Phrixothrix hirtus. Classification (NCBI taxonomy): domain Eukaryota; kingdom Metazoa; phylum Arthropoda; class Insecta; order Coleoptera; family Phengodidae; genus Phrixothrix; species Phrixothrix hirtus. The sequence goes on from JAHWXV010653498.1 coordinate 1,936, forward strand.
AACTGTCCGACGCGATTTGCTTCTACTTGAAGTGTTTTGTTAAATACACAAGACATTTTACACCAACCTATAAGAGATTCTAAGGGGTAGAAATAACTTATAGTTTGGAGCAATATTGATCTGTATTGACAGTTTCACATATAAACTGTATAAATCATATTTTTCTTTTTGATATATATGTTGTGTGCAAAAGGCCACAATTTCGCATAGGAAACTAAATTTTACATCTGAGTAGTTTAGCGAGAAAATAATCCATTATATTCGTATGGCAAAATGTTATAACTAACAAATTGGATATCGCGGCAACTATTAACTTTAAATCAAAGTATGGAATCAAGATTATCTAGGGCATTAGCTTAAGTGTAGAATAGATTGTATTATTTATATAGGTATTTGAAGGTATCCATTTTTAATTACATCTGCTGTGGACTCAAAAATATTAGAATAACAGTCTGCGCGTAATTTAATTTATTTATTTATTTTATTGATACTATTCGTATGCAAAATACTTATAAATTTTCTAAATTAAAAAAAATAAAATAACTTATTGATAAAATTAAAAATGGTTTACTGAAATTTGTTTTATCAAAAGACCAACATTTTTACTAAAATTTAAAATACCCTAACAGTAAGTAGTACACTAGAAAGTTATAGTTCCTTAATTTATTAAGGAAATAAAAATCGGAACAGATGGAAGTTATTGATCAATTTTAATGAACGTTTCAGAAGATTCTTATTTTGATGAAGCAAAGTAATGGTCAAAATTTGAATAAAATCTATCAATCTGTTATTGTTTTTTTAATTTATTTGTTTGCACGTAATAACAATAAATTTTATAAAATAAATCAATCGGTGTGTAATAACTGTGAGTTTTGCGAGTTGTTTGTCCACGATTACCTTCTAACCATTTGAAAATGCCAATAGTTGATCAACGCAAAAATTATCTGCAATTAAATGACTTTCAACATGGCCGTTTAATTGGCATGATCAAGGTCGGACTTTCACTTAGAGATATTGCCGGCCGTATAATTCGTGATGTTGCAACGGTGGTGAGATGTTGGTCCAGATGGTTCGAAAAATGTATTCAACAACGTTACCTTGCATCTGGACGTCCCTGGGGAACTACAGATCGTTAAGAACGTCGTTTCAGGCTTTGGGTCACAAGAGACAGATTTTTTACAACTTTGTCAATTGTAACAGACTGGATGGGAAGTTTAGGACACAAAATGTCAATGTCATCTGTTTATCACCGAATAAAACCTTGTGTACTGCATTCGTACCTTCTATTTTTGTGTCATCCTCTGACCCCACTTCACCCTACCCGCAGACTAGAATGGAGTAACTAGAAAAGGAATTGGGTACAAGAATGGAACCAAATTGTGTTCAGTTACCAGACTCGATTGTTTTTTTGGCGCACGATGGCCGTAGGAGGGTCAAGCGGATTCGCGGAGAACGCAAAAGTTCAACATTTTTGTAGAATACAACACAACATTCACACTAAGAGTCATTACTCCTAGTGTGGTGCAATATGCTATGGCAACAGATCACCCTTAATCTTAATTGACGCCAACTTAAACGCAGCTGGTTACATTGACAAAGTGATGAAGCCTGTTGCATTTCCATTACTTCAGAGGTTGGAAAATCCTATTTTCCAACAAGACAGTACGTCCCCACATACGGCATGGGCTAGAACATGCATTTTGGAAGAAGCTAACATTGCCGTTCTCCCATGGTCTGGTTGGGCACCTGATTTGCCACCCATTGAGCATATATGGAATATGATATGTAGGCGGCTGAACGATTTACCACACCTTCAAGAAGACTTGCACCATCGTCGGCTGCGGATTCAGGAAACATGGAATGATGTACCACAAGCCGGTATTGGGCCCTTGATTGACAGAAAGCCACGCTATGTAAATGAGTTCATAACAAATCGTGGCGAAGCAACTCATTGGTTAAAAATTCCTTTTTATCTCTGTTCCATTGTTTTCAAATTTTAATCATTCGTTTGTAGTGATTAATTACAGCGTTTCTAAAGATTTAAATAAAATCGTCCAACTAATCCTAAATGTAACGTTTTTTTATAAATGTTAGTACATAGTTACATTTTGAAAGATTAATGAATTTCAAAATATAAGATTAACCCTGTAACAGGTCTTACAAATTGGGAGGTTTTTTAATTCTTGAATAAAACACAGATCGTGTTGTGAATTTGCCTGGATCTTGTCAGTATAACGTATGACATTTATAAAAATGGAGTCACACACAGTACAATAACGCGTTCAAGTTTTTGAATTATTTTATGAAGACAGGCGTTCAGTGAAAAATGTTTTTAGAAAGTTACGGTTTGCATAATTGTTCATCTGAAAGCACTATCAATCGAGTTGTTAAAACATTTCAACAAACAGGTTCAATGGAAGATAAGAGAAGAGATAAATATTATTGCACCGGTAGCTCTCAAGAGCACATCCAAGACCCGAAAATATCCATTAATCGACGTTCACAACAACTTGGACTCGGTGAATTTACAACATGGTATATTTTACGACAGGATCTAGCTCTGAAAGCATATACGGTTCAAATAACACAGGAGCTAAAGCCATTGGATCATTAAAAACGTCGTTCATTTGCCAAGTGCATCAAAGAACAACTAGATAATTTTTCTCAAAAGATCTGCATTTCCGATGAAGCACGTTTTGAAATTGGTGCCTAAGTTAATAAACAAAATTTCCGTATTTGAGGTGAGGATAATCCGTGGTTGTTGTATGAGAAACCTTTATATCCTAAACGAGTCACTGTTTGGTGTGCATTATTTGAAAATGGTGCTGGTGAAGATGTAATTATGAATGATGTTCGATATTGTTAGATGTTAACTGAATTTTTCTGGGCCTGAATTGAAGTTCAAATTAAAAGCTTCTGATTCGAGGAATTTCCAAATGTAAGTCAATAAAGTTTAATGCCGGAAAACCGGCACTAAGAGAAACAATGAGTGGCGACTATATGCCTTTTATTTAATATAAAGTGGGGTTACCCCGGTATAATACATAAAGAGGACTACAACCTGCTTATAATGGCTTGTGTAAAACTTAAATATAAAAAAAACTTGAAAATATTAAACATTTGATAGGCTCTATAGGAAAGGAATAAAACCAAAAATTTTATTATGTGTTATGGAACGCCCCAATAACTCCAGCTGATCCGCTGAACTTTGAACTTCAAATGCTTGGGTGAACAATGCTTCTTCATCCCTTCCACAGTTTGTGTTTGATCATTAGTGACCTCTGCCTCCAGGATATATAAGTGTGTGTTCAGAAATTTAGTTCTGGGTACCTTCAGCGCTCCAGTGTTTAAAGCATTTGGTACAATAAAAACCATAACAATAAAGCATCTTGAATATTTACAACTGAATTTCCAAATGCATCTTAAAGATATATATGGATAGCCAGAAATTCTAGAGTGATAATGAAAATGGTTGATGTAGCCGTTCATAACTGTCTCAAACAGTATTTCAAATTTGTATATGCTGACGATTTCCAAAAACTTGTAAAGCGCCGGGATCGGTGCTTAAATGTTAAGGGGAATTACATATGTTTCGCTGGGTACGATTATCTCAAAATTTTTTATTCCAATTGCGACTTAATTAATGAAACGTCCTCATTTAATGAGTGAAATCAATAAATTTTGACTTTTTTTAAAGCTGTTGTAACTAGGGCAATACCCTTGAATACGCTATTTATATCCACGATTGGTATTGAGAGGTTGTGTGTTCTGCTCGTGATTAAACTTTGTAAAAATTAAGCAGTTTTTCTAGACATTATTAATTTATTAAGTATTAAATACAGTTGTTATTCAAGCTACATATTGCTTGAAACGGTTTAATAGAGCTATGAGCTATGAGCTATGAAATTTATGTCAGCTAGTATTTATTGCTGTAAATCATAATAATTCCATGAGATTTTCTGATATCAACCAAAAGTGGTTGGAATTTTATTCGATATACCCAAGTGCTATTTTTTGATAAGCAATAGTTTTATAGATCCCTACGTCTGCTTCTTGTAATTCTAGTATAACGTTTAAGCAGCCTAGAGTTAGTCCACTACAATTCTATCACGTATCCTCAATTAATCACAAGAATAAAGTGGCACTTCCGGTCATTCGATTTTAACGAAATTCTTACAGGCAATTTCTATGGCGGGAATAAGCTTATATATAAAATTTCACTTTTCTGCGACGTTTGGTTTTCGAGTTATTTTGACAACGCACACGCACGCGCACGGGCATGCGCACGCACACGGGCACGCGCACGCGCTCGCACATGCCCACGCGCACGCCCACGCACACGCAAACGCACACGCAAACGCACGCGCACGCGCACGCGCACGCGCCCACACACACACACACACAAACGCGCGCGCACACACACACACACACACACAGACCAATTTCTAAAAACATGTTTTTCGTACTCAGGGGACCTGTAAACGTGTATTTCCGCCAAAACCTGGACATCGAAAATTTTGACCGAAAGCATGACTTTCTCTAGACTACATTTCATATATGTAAGAGAAAGTAATAAATTTATAGAATGAATAAAATTGATAAACCAATATTAAAATAAAACAATTACTAAAGGGCTAGACAAAATCAATGCAATAATTTAAAAATTGTAAATAAATACAGTTTAATATTAGCTATTAAGATTGAAAACATAATTAATATAAAAGGATTTATGTAAATAAAATAAACTCCTAGTTTAATATTGGCATGGCCACCTAGTATTTGAAAATGAAGTGAAATGTAAATATCAAATAGAAAATTGTAATTTCAATTGGAATATTTAACTAATTTCAAAACATAAAGATATCAGTAAATAAAACTCAACGTGAAACATCAAACGCAGAGGGCACCACATAGTTTATATTAAAATTTAATTTAACATTGATAACAACCTTTCTCAACTCAATTTCCAGTTAAAATTATAAGGAAAACATTATAAAAGCGCCCACAAAGCACAAATCAAACCAGAACATTTTCAGTTCTCAAAACGTTACCTATAAAATTCTTCAACTTCCCGATTTATAATTATTTTGCCATAACCTCAATACGAGAGTCTTTTAGAAGTTAAATCTTCAGATGTGTTTCGGAATGAATAGTTTCATCAGAATCTTCTGATTCTAGTGTGATATTCAATACATTTTACAGGGCTACATTAGAAATTTATCCTCAGTGTAAAAGTCTGCTATGATCTTTACTATTATAATGATTTTCGATAATATTAATTATAGCCAGAATAATCGATAAAGACGATGTATGTACGTAAAAGGACATTTGTCGTTGTATGACATACCTTGTTGAATCGTTAAAAGTAGTGTGAAAAGTCCTTCGGATGTTTTTCAAATACGTCTTTCAATCTACGATATTATACTAGTTATCCGTATTCTACCAATATTAACTCAAATTACCTAGAGAGAGGTCCTAAATATCCTTAATGATATCCACTGACAAAAGCTGCATTACATGGGGTTCACATGTCAAAACGCTATATAGAATGTAGCATAGAACCACTCGCAGTGTAACATGTAAATATTTGTATATAAGATTGAATTTTAATAGAAATCTAGGATTTTCTATTTAAATGAAATGCACCTCAAATAACTAGCCTAGAATTTAGCTACTTATATAGGCAGGAGTGCAAAATATATACCGAGCTAGTGATATATACCTACTCCCAAAAGTAGCTATGTAATACCGTCTAACCTTCGCCTTCTTGTCAGTATTAACTGTAACAACGGGCCAACTAAATGCCTCCTGAATCTCTGTCTGAAAGTAAGTTAACCGAAGGCCGATTGAACTAATAACTGGTTTGATACAAATATATCTTATGCCGACCCTAATGCATAAAGGTTAAAGGTTAAGGTATTCAATGCAAAGCAATTGTTCAACCGAAAGGTTGTTGCAAGTATTGCCTACTATGAAGAAATATGAAACCTTTGATACTTCCAAAAGAGAATATATGTTACTGTTGGCAAAGTTACGGTAGACATGCTCACCCGTGTTTATAGTAAAGTCGATTGTCATTTAGATGTACTTTGGAATACAACAGAAATTGTTTGAGATTTTAGACATAACAAAACTCGTTAATTTGTTATATTTGTGTTAAAATACGGACACTGAAACAGACCACACACGTCGTCATTATTAAGGCCGTCATAAAACTGGAAACGTTCGCAACATTTATACTAATTCAATCAGCTTCCTAATTTATGTTGTTATGCATAATCACGCGTGCTTACATGTCGGCTAATATCAGTTTAAGGTTTAAAAGAAATTCTATATATGCATTAATTAAATAAATAAATTTCTGTTCGTATTAAAAATCAAACGACAGTCAATAGTTCTGAAAAGAACTGTTGTAACACTAACAATAATTAAAATTAAAGCACTAAGAGAGAGTTAACAAATAACTTTTAAAAAGTCGGCAATAATCGATGAAAATAATTAGTGTGGCTCATTTTAAAAAATAAAATAAGATTGAACACTACAGTGACTACTACTACAAAAAGCAAATAGTCGTTCAAGTAGAATTTAGTAACGGTCTTGTTATAAACAAAAACTTTTTTGTCGCAAAGGTAATGGTAAAATTAAATAGTAATATTTAATTTTGTTAGGTTTGCAACTGATACTGCTAACTCTGATGTATATCTTCTAGTTCAGTGTGCATAATTTACACTTGCTATATTTGTTTTTCTGTTTGAAGTTTGAAACTCGACCATTTTTATGAAAACGCTGTATAAGCAATAATTTGAAAATTTGATCGTTAAAGGCAAAGGAAAAGAACTGGCCAACTCACTTTTTATTTAGAAATGATACTAACAAGAATGAAAGAATAATTTTAATTCACAATTTTGCAACGTCATGCTATTGATTGTATGCGACATTATTGGTATTTGTTTTTAACAAATTATTAATGAATAACAGTCAGTAGCTGAGAATTATTGAAATATGCATAGCTTGTAATGAAGGTAAGTGTTCAGCGGGGAGTTATTATACTTTCCTGTGTTCTTATTCACTTGTACTATAGCATCAAGATCTTCGCGAAAATTCATTAACGTTTACAGCAGGTGGGCGATATATTATTAGGTCAGGCTGAGTTGGAGTTTATTAGAAATTTCAACTAATAACTGTTGTCTTGGGATTTCCTTTCATTAACTGCATGGCTTTAGTGGTGTAATTTTTAATAAAAAATATAGTTTTCTAATTCACTCGCGTGCCGTATATTATTTACAACTCATAGGATTATATTTTAAGATATTAATTATAACCACAATAATGTAAGTGGATTGTAATGAAAATGTTTAATATATATATAAAACTCCTTTACTAGGGAAATTGTAATTATTTATTTAGCGAGTAAAAATAAAGTTTTATCGTAAGAGTCGCGTCCTTAATGAGTTGAGATTGCTAAAATTGTTTGCATACATGTCGGGTTCAATTTTTTTTGGAAAATATCTTATTCTAAAAAGAAATTACCATCAACTAATAAATAATCCTTCGGTACGTCGCAATTTATGACGCTGAATGGTTTCTTAGCGTTAATTTCAATATAACGTATCATTATTTCAAATCATCCGCTATATTTATTTATACATTAATCTTATTGCTTTAATATTCAGTAACAGTTGCTGGTGTTTTATTTCCAAACCAAATTTTTGAAATATAGGAAGGATACACTTTTTTGTCAGGTTAAATAGAATTGCCCGTTTGTCGTCAAATATTGTTCCGGACGATGTATATATCTTGTGATACCAATAGACATACCTCGTGTCAATGGTCAGGGTCAGGTAGTAGAATACATGTAAATTGTGGTTGGCATTGTTTGAGAAGGCATGTGATGGTAATTGGTATGCAATATACTTGTGATATTTACTAGCGCATTTGATAAGGTAAGAAGCATGCCCGATTGTAACATTTCCCAGGGAAACTGTTAAGTGAAAGTGACATGCGAAAACCGATTTTCAAACAAATCTCGCGTGCTTCCGATTTCCTATTAAAATTCCAGCAGCTTAAATATATAAGATATTTATAAAGACTTTAAGTGTTCGTTCAAACCAAACTGGAGTGACTATTATTAAATTTATTCATTTTAAATTATTGTTAACCAGTTTAAATAAAGAAAAATTGTAAAGAAATAGAATTTAAGAATTAGAGCATATTGCGCAATCCAACTCAGGATTTAAACCGTTGATAAAGCGTTCAAATTAAATATAGATTGTTTCTAAGACGAAAAAATTAGCATAGAAACAATCTAAGGCCGTTTTAATTAATGTAAAGTCATTAATTGTAATTGCATATAAATAAATTGATAAACGAAGCGCATACGCTGCCTGCTTATCAATTATTGTAAAATAAATTACACGGTTATCAATATCGTTCGAATAAAAGAGAGCGATAATTGATAAATCAGTATAAAGGGCTGTTTCAATGCAAAGGGAGTTCTTTGACTGGACTCGTATCGAGAAGTCTTCAATTGAACCAGAACATACTGTATCAGTATATTAAATAGGTTAAGCTATATTTTATTAAATTTAAAATGCTTTGCTAATTACAAAGTGCGTAAACTGCTTTCCGCAGAATTGTTAAAATTCTAATATTAAAACCATCATCGTAGTCTTGATCTGTGAAAATAGTTGAGTTATCCGTGAGGGAAATTATCTACTTGACTTGGAATTTAATTTTGAGACAAACCGTGTTGCAATGCACCGGGTGTGTCTCGAGGATGGAAATTAAAATACACGGCGCCTAAAATCCTATCGCCGTTTGATGATCCAGAATTGTAGGTGCTAGACCGTTCCAACTCTGACCACCTTGTAGTCGAAACTGGATGCATTGCTGAGCAGCAATCCAGCCCCTACTAAAAGAGTAAATAGAGCGTCTATGTTTTGTATTGATTTTGTAGCGAAAACAATGATGCTTTTGTAAATAAATCCAACGACGCCGTCAAATATAATCAGGTTGCTAGGTAGCGAATCTTGTTTGACGTTCGTCGTGGTGATATCTTCATATGTCGTGTGGTATCGGTCACGAAGAGATCAAGATATCCCTATGGAAATTATACGATTCCTTACGTAAAGAGCCAAGCCTGCGAGTGGCACGGTTACTTAGACTTCCAAAGGCATACTGAACTATACGAGGCTAAAGTTGTAAGAGAAGGAAATACGATGTACGGATGGTGGAACGTGTCCTGTTCTTATCAAAGCGACGCCAAGCGCCCGTTAACATTTGCATACCGACGACGAACTCCTCTTGTCATCTAACATATTTAACAAACTTGTAAATATGTATAATTTGTTTTAGAATGTTTTTTAATTGTTGCGAATAAATTATATTTTGAAGATTGTACTCGTGTTATTTTTACCGTCGAAGTAACCTACATAAATCCAACGTAAATAAATGAGTTAAAAGTTCTTTTCATATAAGAGGTTGAAATTACATTCACCGACGGTGTAATTTCAATTCATAAGCTTCTTCCTTTAGCATTACCATACAGATTCACTGTTCTAGAGCTACCCTTTACGACAAGCTACCCCCCCCCCC
>JAHWXV010653523.1:0-12199 GCA_024586415.1 Phrixothrix hirtus
ATCAATTTTTAACTTGTTAATTATTTACATGTATCTAAAATTTAGATAGATAAATTTAGAATATGATCATGTAAATAATAATAATTGGGAACACGTGACAGTACGACACCAGATGTGGAGTGATTCAGTGACATAATCCCACTTATTAAGTAATCTGTCCTGATTTCTGTGTATAGCAGTTCCGTATTAGAGTTATCCATCACTGTCTTGCCATTTCTAGCTTTCTGGGCCAAGATAGCTAATTTCCAAAATAAAGCTAGTGACACCCTCTAACCATCTTCGACGATTTTTCAGGTATTACAATCCTTCCCATGCGATTGCCACAGAACACCTTTAATTAATTGGGAATCCACTCCTCCCGCTTTGCTAGTCGTCGCAAACTTCGTCTGGAAAGTGTAATTATAAGCCTTTCCAGGGCTTAAATCCAATTAAGATTGTGGCAGATGTTCTGCTGGGCGTTTTCCGCGTTGAAATAATTGGCCACACTTGGGCTTTCACTCGAATATCTGCTTTACCTGACTTTCGTAACGGAGTTATTTTATTTAGATTGGTTCTTCTGGAGAATCGTTACCAAGTACGGTAACATGAAATTCGATAGCTGGGATCTTCAATCACGTTGGAACTCACTTGGTAATCGATAAGCAGCATGTTCTTTAATGAAGGCACTAGGCAAAAAGCGATCTTTTATCGTGCTTTTCGTTTTTATAGTCTGGTTTTGGTAGTCTTGACGACACAGTTTGCACTTTAGAGCAACCAACCATGTCTTGCCTTTTAACTTTATTTTGAATTTTTCCAGTTTGTAACGTAGCTGATTTTCTGTCGGTATTAGAAATGATAGATAAGCTTCAAATTTAAACCCCTTCCTCGTGTTTTTAAGATTTTTGTTACTTGTCTTTAGTCTTGCGCCATGTTATTCATTATGCTAGCTTACGTAAGCTAAATTTTAATCTATACAAAAATGCAGAATTGTGGGAACATTTTTGGAAATGTCGGGGATTTAACGATGTTGGTGGCGAGTCCGACCTTCCCTTTGGGTTACATCGCGGTGAAGCGCGCGGTGAATTCTAATTAGTCTAACTTTTCAAATCGAGTTGAATGCATTATAAATTTGCGATCAATTTTTGATAGACCTATTTTATTTGGATTATAAAACGATCGTAGTGAGCTAAATCTCTTTATTAGAAGCACGCTGACCAAGGTTTTCGGGCTAGTCAGGGTTAAACTTCGTCAGCATTGAAACTGCGACTTTATGAAGTCTGTGAGTCTTTAGAATTTATCTGGTCTATAATATTTCAACTTGCCTTCTGGGTGAGCATATTTATAATATTTATTGTTTATTCATTTTTATTTTGCATTAATTTCATTTACGCTATATAAGAAAACTTTTTATACATTGATACCAAATGCTGTCTTGAATTTGTCGCAACATAGTTAGTTGAAATATTTGCTTTTGTCAGCGAAGTGATATTCAAGTTACGCACAGCTTTTGGAAATCTCCAAACGAAAAGTCTCTTACTTTACAACATTGAATTTCACTTATTAGTACAACAGCATCATTTATAAGACCGACCGTCTTAGTGTCTCAAAAATTCTTGTAGTAGAAACATGTATATTAGTTGAAGATGAAACTAAACCAAAATCAACACAAGTTCAATTACTAGGTTCATTGTATCTAGAAACTTCAACCTTTCAACCTTATCATACTCAAAAAGGGCAAGTTTTTACCAGCCAATCTTCTCGCTATGATAGATTTCTGTACATGAGAAGGCGAGCCGAAACGTCGAATTGTGAAGGATTTGTGTTTGTTGAGTAACTTGGAACCTACAAATGATTTACCAAGAACGCCACGTGTAGACATGCCTAATTAGTGGTACCTTAATTGGTCCTTTTTCCTACCGCCATTACTTGCTGCACCCGTTTACAGAGGACTTTTTGGAAAATCAGCTTTTGATGAGCCTTTACCGACTAGGCGACGTATGTGGTACATGCATGATGGTGCCTCGCGGCATAAGAATTTGTAAATAATGGGTTTATTGGGAAAGTGGTTGGTAGAGTAAGTAAAGTGGCCTGGCTCGTTTGATTACCTGATCTAAATTCTATCGATTTATTTCTATGAAGGCATGTGAAGAACATTGGGTATTTTTGTTAGAATGATGTACAATATTTTATTCGAAGCGTTGTCCTAATTTTTGAATTTGTATTTATATTTCATTTCTTTATTAAATCAATGTTTATGTTCATTTATTTTAGTACTATTCATTTATTGTTTTATAAATCAAATTAATAACTCCTCTAGGAAACCTTTTCTTAATAGGATCATGGTGCGAATGAACTTTTGTGGGTATCTTAATGAGGTTATTTACGAATCGCCCCTGTACACTAATTTCGAGGTTCATTAAGCATTGATTAAAAAATTCTTTAGCACAAAAATATAAAAGGGAAGGCATTGTAATGCAAAGCTGGACGTTCGCACGTAGAATCTAAAAAATATGTCCTGATTTACGGTAATTATTTTGATTTAATTAAAACTTGGTTGAGTAACAAGTTATTTGAGAATTTCTGATTAAAGCCATTAAAATTGAAGGGTACGTGAAGCTTAATAACGTTAAATGGGTTTTAAATACACTCATAAAAATAATTACTTTGAGGTAGGTATCTGGAATGTATTGCAAACTTCAAGGAGCCAAATTTATAAATACTGATTGGGTACATCTATCATCGCGGCAATTACTTTAGTAATTAATTAGTCGTTAATGGTGTACTAAGCTAAAGATAGGTAAATAAAAATAGATAATTTGCGTTTTAGAGTATATTATTTTTAACCAATTAATTTAATTGTGTTTACTTAATAAATATAGAGTAAATGCGAAAGAGGAATTTGAATGGGAAATTTACTTTATTTTTAGTTGAACGTTCTTAGGTCTAAATTGGGTAAAATTGTCACATAAGCGGAAAATCAATTACAACGGCCGCAAGTGTAGAAAATGACATGACCATCCTGCGTAATAGGGAAAGCTTAGCAGGGACGTTTTTATAAAGTCTGCAAATTTTAGTATTTGCTACGTGTGAAAATGTTCAGTCCTAAAACAGATTTTTAAACTTTTACTTAACTGTTATTTTATTTTACTTTATTATTGTTGAGAAACGACCTGACCTAAGATAAAATGATTGATTTTCCAATTCATCGCAGATTGCAGCGAATACGAGGGTATATCAAATATTTTCCGGAACAGTTTTATAATGTTGATTCAAAAAGCCTTCTGTTATAATCCACGAGTATAACATATTACCCACGTTTCAGGTTTTGCGACAACTTTTGATGTGTGTCAAAATCAGAACTACATGGTGCATATGGAAGCAATTTCCAACGATGTTCTCGCACATAGTCCTTGAAACTTCTGACGAATAAACGCATTTATTGTCACGGAGAAACAACACACGATCGTGCAATCTCAAAAATTCATACAAAATTATACCGTCGCTGACTCAAAAAGTAGCCAAACCATTTTTAACTGATCTATCAGCGTGAAATTTAATTGAATCTTTTGGTAACCATTCTTTTGATTTTATACTACATATCTGCAGGTCTAGATTTCATCATCCGTTACAATTCCATAATAAAATCATAGGGAGTTGGTCCAAAGCGCTTTAAAAAAGCAGAGAGTTGTTAGAATGCTTGACGATGTGTTCTGGATACAACGCTTCTAGATTCCAATGTGATGAAAACTTAGCCAATCGCAAATTGTCGGCTACAATTATTAGGGTTGAACCATATGAAATGCAAACGTGTGGATAAGCTTCTACTTCGCATCAAAAATATGTTGGTCAGCAGCCATATTTAGGCAATTTACTCCCTTTTTGAAGCGTTTTGTTTGGAGAATTGTCCGTATAATTATTTTCCAAACTTTGTAGAATATGAGTAAATTCTCATTAGAGTCTAATTACAAACTTTACATCTTCCATAAAGGTAAGTCATAGAAATAATTAATTTGGCATCGCTAAAATACAGAAGTCCTAAATATCTATTACACATGAGTTACGATTAAGGCATGGAGATTTTTACAGATTGTGCTTCTTCAGGAAGTATTTGATATACACTGTGTAGAAGTAAAATTTTTTGCTTTTGCCCAATATTACTTTCCTTTCTGCAAGTTTGAGCATAGTAAGATATTTTCTACTGTTTCCTGCAACACCCTGTTACAGAAAAGTGGAACGTAATAATCCTTTACGCTTAAACCAGAGTTGCAACTACTGTTCAAATTAAAACGCGCAAATAACTGCACTAATATTGTTGCTAATTTAAACTAAGTTTTCAACACGAGGGCCTCAGCTTCGCTAGCGGCTTGAGGTTTGTTCCCAATCTATTACCAAAAGGTCATGATAAAAAATTACCTAATGCTGAAAACTTATCAAACGTCAAAGTTAAGAACGTTTATAAATGAATGGGCGCGAGGAGAAATGTGACCGATTTTAAATATAAAGTAACCTCTTTGCCCTAAGATTACTAATAGCCTCAATTATTTGTACCAACAATGAATCAATTTGGCATATTGTACACTGATTTTACAAATATTGTTTCTTCAATAACGATTCTAAATTATAATAATATATTGAAATTTAACAAACACATCTATTACGCAAGTTAAGAATTGCAAATAACACAGCGGTCCCACAATCGTTACATACGTTCGAGACAATTATCGGGGTGGCCACTGTACTACTTTAACCTAAATCAAATTAAAATGGCGACATATTAATTGGTGATATGCGCATGCTAGACTCCTTGGTCCGTATTCGAAAACGGGTCCTGAAAGTACCCAAAGCTATAGCGTCACAGACGGGTGCGTTCTGGGTCTGTCCGAGAACGCCGTCGCCAGTAGCCGTACGATCTCGAGGCCGGTACGGATTCCGGTGATCCGTCGAGATTTCGATGTAATTGTGGCGGCCCTAATCGCTCCGCTAGTTAGATACCGTCGAGCGTGCCGGTTGGAAAGCCACGCGGTCCGCTCGCCACGACAGCGAGTGTCGTCCATACGGGCTCCTGCGCGATCCTCAGACCGGCGCCCGACGGGCCGTGACGTCTTAATAGCAGAGACGTGCACGCGCTCGCAACTGGGACGGCGATCGCATGCAACGGGCGAGTACGACCCTCGGGTCATTTATAACCGCCCGCCAGTCATCGGCCGCTTGCTCGCCGTCGATTTAACGATGGCGCGTTGAATCTCTGCTTTCGACCTCTCGGGTTTATCCCTGAACGGTTTCACGTACTCTTGAACTTCCTTTTCAAAGTTATTTTCAACTTTTCCTCACTGTACTTGTTCGCTATCGGTCTCGTAGCTATAATTAGCCTTAGATGGAGTTTACCACCCACTTAGAGCTGCACTCTTAAGCAACTCGGCTATGAGGAGAGATTCTCCCGCTGCCCGCGGCGGTCCTACGGGCCTGGCACCCTCTATGGGCAACTGGCCCTGTTCAAGAAGGACTTGAACGTACCGCGCGACCTCGGGACGAATGGTTCCTCCAAACGCAACATTTCCCGTTGGCCGTTGGCGACCCAGGAATTCGGCCCTTCCCTGTTCGCTCGCCGTTACTAGGGGAATCCCTGTTAGTTTCTTTTCCTCCGCTTAGTAATATGCTTAAATCTAGCGGGTAATCTCGGCTAAATAAGGCGATGCCTAAAATTACAATTTCATAATTAGCAATAACATAGTCATCTTTTGCATGCGATCACATTAATAAAAAATGGACAATTAATTCGCTTGCGTGCATAGCATGTTATAGTTTGTTAAACACTCATATATAATTTATCGCAGACTTAATATTTATTAACAAAAGTGATTTAAATTTTAAAGATGCCAAATAGAAGTTGAATAGTTGAAATATTTTTCATGACACTGTGACTGGCAATGAAGTCAAAATTACCTTACATAACTTTCGTAGTTGGGGCGCTCTGTCATAAGTTATTTGGTAATAAGAAATTCTACAGATTACCCAGGTAATTTAGGAAACAACCATAGGTGTTTCATAAATCCCAGAAATTGGAATTCCTTTGGATGAGCGAATTCTATGAATTTGCTTAACAAATCCGACGCAAGATCTAACTGAACTTGTTAATCAATCATAATCATGTATTTCGCAAAATACATTTTAAATATTGCATAACTAACTGAAGGAATACGTAAGCAAAGCATGGTGACATCAAAAGGGAAATTTTCTGCAACGGAAAGTTATACTATTTATAAAGGCAAGATACTACGAAATACTTCGAAACATTGCACTAATTATTATTTAAAACAATTAATTTAAAAAGCTAATTGATTAGTTGATTAAAACATCAAGTCCGCCAGCCATGTGCTTCGCAGAGATCTTCAGTAGAATACTTTCCCACCCAAGAATTGCATGAACCGTTACAATATGCTTTAAATAAAACATTATGGCTAGATCCAGGGCTTGCAGTCTATGTGCGTGTCTATGTCCTTAGAAGATCTTGAAACTATAATGCAGCCATTCTCTTCGGCAAGAATATAATGCCCTCCTATTGGTTACCTGTTTTTGAAATGCCACCAAAGAAGAAGAAATAGATCGGCAGTTTGTTGATTTGTCTTTTCGTTACAATATGAGGACTTGCTTTCATTATTGTTCATGCCTGTTAAGTCACATTTTTAATTAGACGCATCAAAATGGTAATTATTCAATAGGGTCTCATATTTACCAAAGCAAAAATCAAGAACTCTTTGCAGTATTATAACCCAACAGTAGGAAGAGGAAATTCAGCACAGCAGGACATACGAGGTGTGTCTAATATAGTCGGTGAATGGTCTAATATATCGGTATTGAAAGATTGAAACAAGGTCATACGCATGCGTAGGCATCCATGGACATGCTGGACCTGTCCTCTGTCTGGAATTGTGCGAAGTTCTTCGTATCATAGTGATGCAGTCATTCCAATAGAATGTTCCGAGCAGTGTGCGTCGAAAAACCATGGAGCAACGACAAAACAAAGCTCTGCTTCAAATTGGACAAAACGGCGACGGGGACCCGTAAAATGTTGATGCAAGTTTACAGACAGCATGCTGTGGTTTTAACGCTTTAACCCCGGCAAGGAATCGGTGGATGAAAAACTGCGCTCGGGCTGGCCATCCACAAGCAAGACAACTGAAAACATAGAACGTGTGCGAGAGTTACTAGCAAAAGATCGGTGATTGACTGCAATTAATAGCAGCAGAAGGGGGCATTAGCAAAGACACAGTGGGAGCTATAATTCATGAAGATTTTGGTAAGTGCAAGATTTATTCACGATTTGTGCCGCACATCCTAACAGACGAGCAAAAGGCAACATGTTTTGAAATCAGTGACGATTTCATTACCATGTATGGCCGGGATCCGTCCTTTGTGGGCTCTATTGTCACAGGGGATAAGTCTTGGTGTTACCAGTACGACCCCGAAACGAAAAAACAATCAATAGAATGGTGGTCAGCCTCTTCCCCGCGACAAACAAAGAGCCGCATGCAAAAATTCGAGGTAAAGACCATGCTGATCGCATTTTCAGACAAAGAGAGAAGAATCCATAAAGAATTCGTCCATGCTGACCAAACGGTGAATACCGTATTCTACTTGGAGGTTCTAAAATATTTGTTGCAGCGCATCCAGCGCGTTGGGACGCAAATGATTCAAACCGGAAAGTGGATATTGCTGCACGACAATGTACCATCGCATACGAGTATCATTATACGCGAATTTTTGACTCAGCGTGGCGCAACGGTTTTAGAACACCTACCCTACTCTCAAGATCTTGCTCCTGCTGACTTTTTTTGTTCCCTCGTCTTAAGGGGACCTTGAAGGGATCGCGGTTCGCGGACGTTCAGGAGGTTCACGGACGTGTGACAACACTTCTAAGCGATTCCAAAACAAGAGCTTTTCGACAGTTTCCAGAAACTATATGAACGTTGTCAACAGTGTGTTGTGTCTGGTGGCACCTACTTCGTAGCCCAATAAAGGTATTTCGAATGTGCATTCTGTTTTTGTGTTTTTGTTATACCGTTCACCGAATTTCTTAGACACAACTCGTACATTCATAGTAAAATCTTTTTCCAGTTGTTTTTTTGTCTATATTTAATTAATGATACACCTTTAGATGTACAGATAACGAAAAGAAAATCTGGGAACTCTTTTTTGTTCATAGGCGTTAACCGGTTATATCAATATTTCAAGAATTCTTTTAGCAGAACCTCTATTTTGCCGGAGAAGGATCTTTTAATGAGTTGAAGTCATTTCTTCACCAGCGTTTTCTACGAAATTCTCTATAACTGAAAAATGGACTGGTGCTTCCTCAATGTTTAATTTTTATTCATTGCAATTTGTACAGTAACCGTTATATTTTCTTGCATTCATTTTCATTTATTTGTCCCTTCTATCTTGAAGAAAGCAAAAGACGCAACCACGTTGGTTTTAAAACAACGTTCGATGGATAAAACATTATCTATTGTTTTTATTATTATTTGACACACGCATGTATTGAAACCTATTAAGTTTGTTCGTTTTGCTACAGAATATTCAAAGAATTGTTACCAGATTGGATTTGCTTCGAACCTAGAGCTATGTCACGAAGAAAGTTAGATGTTGCGGAGGCCAATATCGCAATGGGTTTGATTCAAAGCGGGGTTAGACAAGTAGATATATGTGAACATTTCAACGTTTCACAAAGTGTTGTGTCGCGATTAGTAAATCAATATACTGAAACAGGAACGATTACAGAATGACCAAAAAGTGGAAGACCGAGAGCTACTACACCCGCCCAGGATCGGTACATTATTGTTTCATGTTGAAGAGCGCGCCTAGATACCTGCAGAATGCCGAATCGAAGGTTTTTTAATGTTACCGGAACTGCAATATCAATAGCAACGGTATGACGAAGGCTTTCTGAGAGCAATTTAAGGTCAAGGCTCCTTTTACAAAGGTTTGCACTTAGAGCAGAACACAGACGCGTAAAATTGGCTTGGGCTATAGAACATCAAAATTGGCACGAAGAATGGATCTCTGTTCTTTTCACAGGCGAGTTTCGTCACGGAATATATTGTGATAGCCGACTTGTACATGTTTAGGTCAATTCATTACAAGCTAGGAAAAGTTCACCTGTCCCATTTCGAGGGGGTAATTTGTTATAATGGCCGCACAGACCTATTGGTTTTAGCCAGCAACATGACCGATGAAATTTATAGAGACGTCGTCATCAATAATATTGTCCCAAACCTTCACGCAGATATCGGATACAATTTTCTTCTCCTTGACGACAATGCAACTCCGCATCGCTCTGCTAGGATAGTAGAAGCTAGAGGAAATCAAGGTATTCCGGATTTTCCACTTCCCCGAGGTCTCCCGACTTAAATTGCATTGAACACGCTTGGAACCAATTACAGAGGACATTAGATGCACATGAGCCATGTCCTGAAACTCTTCAGCAGTTAAGAGAGCTACTTCCTCAATTTTTGGTGCAAATTCGGCAAGATAAGCTCAACAACTTAGTGGAAGTATGCAGAGACGTTGTCTTGCAATTATTGAAGCTGCTGGTGGTGATACCACTACTAAAAACATTAGTGGTTGCCTTTTCGTAATGTTCAAATGTTATACGGATGTTGGTTACTTTTAATTGTTCCTATTTTGTATACATATTGTCTTGCATTCTACATTTATTTATATTATATATTATATACCGACAATACTTTATTTCAAAATAAACATTTATATTTTGATAATTTTGGCTTTTAACACTTTCTAGCAATATTCCTTTTGACGAGCAGTAAAAAATAAAATATGAATCAATTCACAGAAAAAGCAGCACAGTCGCGCAAGCTTGATAAGTAATACTAGGTTTTCGTAAAGAATTTTTGTTTTGTCTTGGATAGACAGCAGCGGCTGAGTTTGGGTTCTTTTGCTCAGATACGTTTGGGTGATCTTTCGAATGCTGGCTTGTATATAGCGGTGACGTGTGACTACTTTTGCCGAAAGACAATAGCAATAACAGCAGGTGGAAGTTGTATACAAAGTCTAGTATTTTCATTTTCTTTAAGGTGTTAAATTATTTATCCTATTGTTTTTCTTTTTCTTTAAAAAATTAAACACATTTTTGGACAACAAAATTCAACATTTACAGGCATAAAATAAAATTTTATTTGGATATACCACATATTATCATCAAATTTCGGTGATCGTATTCAGATGGGCGATGGTGATCTGTCGTAATAATTTATCAATAGGATTAAGTTTATTTAAGTGCAAAAATTAATCCTGAATGGTTTTAGATTATTGATTTGGGCAAATATAGATTTGTTTAGGACCCGGCGCAACCTGAATGATTTGTAACAATTCTTCGATATTTTAAGTTCACGGGTTTTTGTTACTTGGGACTTATCCGATACTAAAAGTTATTGATGAATTCTGCCCGAGGCCCTAGTTTGGACTACTACATCGACATGAGGAGTTACACATGTCTCGGATATTAAAAGTCGTTATTCAAAAAGCACTTATACTTGCTATTTTGGAGGCTTACTTTGACACGTAAAGGTATAAGTGTATTTTTATTCTCGAGGCATAATAAACTGCAGCTTATACAGGAAGGTTAGATAATTTAAGATGCCTTTGGCGACACTGGCATAATTTCACCTCAAACTGACACTAGAAAATCCGTAGCAAAAGCATTACCGCGAGTGGGCTCTTAGAAGGATGCTCTAGCATGTCACAAAGTTAATTATTTTTTAATATTCAAGAGGCTACGTAAAATAATGCGGATACGAGAAATATTTACCTCAGTTTAATGTTTTGTTAACTTAGTGTATTATACTAAGTTTCATAATGTGACGTTATTGGTGTGTAAAAGATTTAGATCCGCATACGGGTACGGGAAGAATTCTTAGTCGACGGTTCGGTTGCTATTTTATATCGCCCAGTAATTTATATTTATCTTTACTGTACATTTCATTTATTGCATTGGCCTTATTAATATTTAAATGAGTTGAAAGTTTGAACTCTGAACTTTCTTATGGTTTTTCTTTGGTTGTTTACCATTTCTTGATGACAGCACTTAGATCAGTCGTTTTTGTATATTTTCACTGGTGCCTAGGCGCAGTTTGGGCATTTTATTTATGATTTCCTTCCGTGCTTGGAATAATGCTTTTAATTAACATGAACTATTCAGCTCGCATTATTTTGAAGTAACGTCGTGCCTGAAACACGTTAAAAAATCACGTACTTTAATTAATTGATTGAGGAGATCTGAAAAGCTGGAGTGTTCTCATTTATTAATAGCTCGAAATTGTAAATGCAATAAGCATATGCCAATTGGCTTTTTATAACGAAATTTATAGTAGCTAGTACATGACAACGTTCGACAGTGGGTGAAGATTTCTAATACTGTTGAAATAATAAATAAAAAATAAAGGTTATTTTTCATTCTGAAGGTTCAAGCTGACGCTTCCAGATGCAATCTATTATAACGACACTGTAGTCTTCAGAGATTCAGTACTGCTAGTTTTCCAACTTCAAAATCTAGTACCTTACCATAGAAGTTGGACCGGTGCACTTTGGAAAATTAAGGTTTGTTTCTGATCAAATATCGATAACTCGTTTGTTTATTGATATAGACAGCTGAAATTTTGCATACACATTAAGTCATATATGTGGCTTTAAACGAATTAAAAATATTTTTAATTTATTCAATATAATGAATAAAAATTAAACGAAAGACACGAAAATCGTGAAAACTTGTATTTATAGTTAAATTCATTAGCATATTAAAATATATCATAAATTAAATTAAAATATTATTTTTTTATTTAAAATTAACCATAATAAACACAAAACTGACCTAAAATATATATATTAATTTCATATAGATATTTAGTGTAATTATAACGAATAATCAAATAATTTTAAAAACTATACTGTTTTTTATTAAATATAAAGAAAAATATATTTTATTCTCCGACTGAGTCATTAGGATCAGAGATCGGTTCATGAACTTTAAGTAGACGTAAGGTTTCTTCGTCAAGTGGCACAACATTTCTGGAATAAGGTTTCCTTACACTTGTAATACAAGGATCCGACGTATAAAGTAGAGTATGGAACACATCTTCATTAGTGGCAGTTCTAGAACATTTTCTTGCATGATGGAGGCGGAATATTTTATAATCTTTGTTCCTTGACT